>SJYC01147835.1:0-12829 GCA_006408675.1 Madoqua kirkii
GGGATACCTGTTCTTTCATACCTTTGCAAAGCTTTTTCTACTGAATTCCATGACTTCTGTTGGTCTGACACTCAGGACTGACACTCTTAAAAGTAATCAGATATCAAAGATACTAGAAAACTCTGATACAATGATTATTATGTATATATTATTATGATATAGTGTATTATTATGAAGAAGAGAGATAATCTAGATATATAAATGTATGATATACTTTGGCACATAGAATGTAATTGTAGTCATAGAGAATGAAACATAACAAGAGAAAATGGCATAGAATTGGGCTTTGGATAGCTGTAATATTAATAGGATGGGTAAAAATAGAATAAAAGTAGCATTATAAGATATAAAAAGAATGCCTGGATAGAAGAAAATCCAGAAAAGATCAAAGGAGCAAAGATTTTCAAAGAAGCAGAAAATAAAATGAAGAAGATATAAAGTGAAAATGTCCATTAGTTTGCATACATGTGGGAGATTTTTGTCATTAGAACAAGTTATTTCTGTAAATTCTTGGACCAAACTGAAGTTTAAATTATTAGGGGATTTCTTGTGAGGAGCTCTTAAGGAGATAGTGACAAAATTCTTTGCTTGACCAAACTTTACTCAGGCTCCGAAACCTTCTCCTCTGCCTATCTGTAGACTTCTTTATATAATTCAATTTTGGCAAGAGTCTTGCTAAGTCACTTTCTTCAGAATCCTCCACCCCCACTCGGACTCCCTCTTCAATATCTGACACACTGATATCTGATCAGATTTCTTATTTTGCACAGTCCCTCAGGTGATATCTGATCATCCTGGTCCATCTTTAGCAAGACATCTATTAAATGGGCTTCACCAGAATCCCCCATGCCCCTGATGTTTTCCCTTATTTTACATATACGGACCATACCCTGTTCTTTGGCTGTAAAGCCCTATTTGCATGTGCTATATTTGGAGTTAAATCCAATCTGTCACCCACAATGCAAAATTTCATCATAGTATTCCCTATATCTGTTATCATAGTGACACCCTCACCCCCAAATAAAGTCTTCCTTGCTGTGATTTGACAAATGTCTTCGAACATTTTTTTTCTTAAACAATATAATAAATTAGAGTAATTTTTCAAAAAGTTTACCATCAAAGGGTAAGGAAGTATAATGTATTTTTGGAGAGAAAAGTACAGTGGTAGAAAGTTCTGTTTAATTTTTATGTTATGTAAATAATAAAATAAAGATAAGCTTTAAATCAGAAATTAGAAAATTGTCTGTGAGAGCAGGAAGACTCAGTGACTAAAAGTCTCCCAGAAGGCTGGAGGGCCTGCCTGGGAGCTTACCTGCCATAGCAGAGAAGGACTGTGCAGATGCACGTGGCTACAGACTGAGAAAAATGGGGTGTTTTTTTGTTGCAATGAATTTTGTTTTCTCAAGGAAGTAGGGGCAGGATATGGAGAGACTGAGGAGTGAAAAAGGGAAGACAAAGGAGGAAGAATCAAAGTGTGGGAATTGTGAGAGAATTTTGAATTACCTACTGAAGTGAACTGAAGAGCAATTTTGTCATAATATACAGCAAGTTTGGGACCAAAAGAGAATTAGAATATGAATCTCTTGATTTGCAGTACAAATAATATTAGGTTGGTGCAAGTGTAATTGTGGTTTCAGACCGTGAATTTTAAATCATTATAACTAGGCTCAAACACACCTTTAATAATTAAAATAGGAACCATAACACTCAACACATTTTTTGCCAATAAGAAATGTTTATTCCTGTAGCATAAAAATTTGTACTTTGGGATTCAATACTCTTGAAAAGCATTTTCTACCTCCGGCTGGTTGTAGAAGAGTTTTCCCTGCAAATAGTTGTCATGATGCTTAAAGGCAACTCTAATATTGGAGAAGACTCTTGAGAGTCACTTGGACTGCAAGGAGATCCAATCGGTCCCTCCTAAAGTAGATCAGTCCTGGGTGTTCATTGGAAGGAGTGATGTTGAAGCTGAAGAGCTGACTCACTTGAAAAGACCCTGATGCTGGGAAAGATTGAAGGCAGGAGGAAAAGGGGATGACAGAGGATGAGATGGTTGGATGTCATCACCAACTCAATGGACATGAGTTTGGGTAAACTCCAGGAGTTGGTGATGGACAGGGAAGCCTGGCATGTTGCAGTCCATGGGGTCGCAAAGAGTCAGACACAACTGAGTGACTGAAGTGAACTGAACTGATGAGGGAAGAGGCAAAATTTCACAGCCCAATTCGTTCAGCTTCTGAAGCACCCGTTGTGCAATACGCAGTCAGGTGTTATGTTGGAGAAGAATTGGGCCCTTTCTGTTGACCAATGCTAAGTGCAGGCATTTCAGTTTTCAGTGTGTCTCATCAATTTGCTGACCATATTTCTCAGATGTAATGGTTTCATGAGGATTCAGAAAGCTGTAGTGGATCAGCTGGGCAGCAGACAACCAAACAGTGACCATGACCCTTTTTTTTGTTTTGTTTTGTTTTTTGATATAGATTTGGCTTTGGGAAATGCTTTGGAATTTCTCAGTCCAACCACTGAGCTGTCAGTTACTGGCTGTCTTATAAAACCCACTTTTCATCGCACATCACAATCTGATCGAGAAATGAGTCATTGTTGTGTACAATAAGAGAAACTGACACTTCAAATCAACATTAAAAAAAAAATCTTTGGTCAGTTCATGAGACACCCATTTTTTACCTTTTTTACCTTTCCAATTTGCTTAAAATGCCAAACAACCATGGAATGGTCAATGTTGAATTCTTTGGCAACCTCTCTCATAAACGGATTAGCTTTGATGATCGCTCTCAATTGGTCATTGTCAACTTCCAATGGCCAGACACTACACTCTTCAGCTTCAAGACTCTCATCTCCTTTGCAAGACTTCTTGAGCCACCACTGCACTGTATGTTCCTTAGCAGTTTCTGGGCCATTACTGATGTAGAAAATTATATCCAGTGTTTTATGACTCATTTTAAACACAAGTAAGAAAATTGCTTGAATTTGCTTTTTGTCTGACATCATTTCCATGGTTTATACAAAAAAAATTAAGTAAAAAAATAAAGTGAGAAATGTGCATTAAATGTATAGCAAAAAATAAAATAAAATGATGTATAACATAATCACATTTAAGAATAGATTCCAAGATCAAAGACAAATTTCAGCAATGTGAAAGCTGCAATTAGTTTTGCACTAACCTAACATCCTCTCAGATAGGTACTAAGCTTAAATATAAAGTAAAAAAATAATTGGATGTTTTAGGAGCTATTGATATGTTATTTGTTTACTATATATGAACAAGCACTAAATGAGTAAAAAATTAGCACCAGTGATATCTTACATGAGAGAAAACTCTGTAATATATCTATCACTCATATTCACTCTGCTTAAAGGAAAGAAAGGAAGTATAACTTGATATTTTAAAACTATGTCTGACAAGTTCAAAAAGTATAAGGGCTTGAAAGCAGAAGAGCAAGATAGATTAAATTCCTAATTTCCATTCTAGACCAATATTTGAGCCATACAGCTAGTATAATTCATAAATTCAGGCCAATTTACTTATATCAATTTATCGACCCATCAGCAGGGTATAAAAGCACCTGTCAGGCTTAATTTTTGCTAATCATATTAATATTTGTAAACTTTATTTTTTGAAAAGTGATAAAAATTAACATGAAAGAGAAAAACTGAATTGCGTTTATTTAACTTTTTAAAATTTGAAAATGTTTTGTTGTGTGCTTATCCTTTCCCAAATATGTATATATTATACAGCTCATTTGTCTATTGACTTTTTTTGGTTATTTTACAATTGATTTTCATGAGATTTATTATACTAAAGTAGTTACATTTAGACTCAAACAGACTGGTTACTAATGTTGATTTATAACCACCATATTCTCAAAGAATTTGAGGCAATTTGCACCAATTTATCAGCACTGGTTATTGATTATGGTACATTTTTCGAGTTTCACCTGGTCTTTATAAGGGTCCCAGTGAGGTTTGTCTCTGGAGCTGGTTACATGAATACATGGTGCTTAGCAGGATACAGCAAACTTGTCTTGGTTCCAAAATGTTCCATGACCACATCAGTGATTACTGATTTGAGAAAGAAGAGTATATGGTACAGATTTCACAGAGATAAGGAAATAGGGAAATCACACCAGATCAGTTCAGACTCCTTGCTATGAGGCAGCCCTTGGTTGTGACTCACATTGTAATTAATGCTGTTGCTATACTGTATTTTCCTGCAGTAAATGGTGATTTGTAAACATTGCTATCTCGGGTTCTGTGAATACTGATTGGAATATGAACCCTGTATAACTGGTACCATGAAGAAGTGAAAGTGAAAGAAAGTGAAGCCACTCAGTCATGTCCAACTCTTTGCGACCCCATGGTCTGTAGCCTACCAGGCCTCTCTGTCCAAGGGATTTTCCAGGCAAGAGTACTGGAGTGGGTTGTCAGCCATCATTAGTACAGATTAATTTAATAATTCAGTTTTTATAAGTCAAAATTATTTCTATTTTTATTTGTGATTTCTTTCCTAGACATTAACCTGAGATAATTGAAGGAGCAACTCCCTCCTTGCTACTTTATACCTGCCTTTAAAGTGCTGAGGTGTGATTTACTTTAAGGATTACACATACATTGCCTATTTGCCGGTGACTAATGAAGAGAAAAATAACACCTCTTCTGGAAATTTATTAGATTAAGGTACTTCACTTAAATCACTTTGAACAGAGTCAATTATGAAAATACGCCTTCAGTACTTAAATTTCAGATACTGACAGATATTTCCAAAAGGGACCTTATTTCTTACAATTTATATGATATCTTGATAGCTGGAAAATAAGACACAATCATGTAAAGTGTTTTCTCCCAGAGTTCAGCAGCAAAAATAAATAACACAGAGCAGTCAAGAATGTTATTTTAAGAAATAGCACAGATGGTAATTATTATATATTCAGAGATCCTGGACCCTACAAAAGCATTGTCTCAATTAGTTCAGCTCAGTCCCTCAGAGCTGTCCAACTCTTTGTGATCCCATGGACTGCAGGATTGCCAGGCTTCCCTGTCCATCACCAACTACTGGAGTTTACTCAAACTCATGCCCATCAAGTCGGTGATGTCATCCAGCCATCTCATCCTCTGCTGTCCCCTTCTCCTGCCTTCAATCTTTCCCAGCATCAAAGGGTTTTCCATTGAATCAGTGCTTCTTATAAAGTGGCCAAAGTATTGGAGCTTCAGCTTCAGTATCAGTCCTTCCAATGGCTTCAGGACTGATTTCCTTTAGGATTGACTGGTTTGATTTCCTAGCAGTCCAAGGAACTCTTAGGAGTCTTCTCCAACATCATTGTTCAAAAGCATAAATTCTTTGATGCTCAGCTTTCTTTATGGTCCAACTCTCACATCTATACATGACTACTGGGAAAACCATAGCTTTGACTAGACAGAACTTTGTCAGCAAAATAATATCTCTGCTTTTTAATATGCTGTCTAGGTTTGTAAAGCTTTTTAAACCCAAGCAACAAAAGCAAAAATTTATAAGGAAGGAATACATTGAATTAAAAAGCTTATGCGCAGCAAAAGACACAATCAACAAAATTAAAGATGACCTATGGAATGGGAGAATATATTTTTAACCCATATATCTAATAAGAGATTGATGTCCTAAATATATAAAGAACTCATAAGACTCATTAGCAAGAAATATTTTTTGATTAAAAAATTGATAGATGACTAGATATTTCTCCAGAGAAGTCATACAAAGACCAATACGTACATGAAAATGTATCAAAAATCACTAAATTCTCAGAGAAATGTAAATTCAAACCACAGTGATATATTATTTCATGCTTTTAGAATGGCTACCATCAAAAAGATAACAATTGTTAAGAATGTGGAGAAAAGGGAACCCTGGTGTACTGTTGCTAGGAGTGTATACTGGCAAATCTTCTGCTTCTGGAAAATAGCATGGAGTTCCCTCAAAAATTAAAAAGAAAACTAGCAAATAATCCAATAAGTTACTTCTGGGTATATTTCCAAAGGGGGGAAAAAAATCAGTGTCAAAGAGATAACTGCATCCCTTTGTTCACTGCCGTATCATTCACTACCTAGGTGTCCATTTACATACAAATGGGCAAAGAAACTTTGATATAATTTAGAATATATATATTATATAACAAAATATATATGGAATATTATTTAATCCTAAAAATTAGAAATCCCTGCTATTTGTAAAAACATGGGTGGACTTTGAGGGCAGTATGGTAAGCAAAATAAGTCAGAAAGAGACAAATGAGCTCATGTATGATCTCACTTATACATAGAATCTAAAACTGTAGTTTCAGGTGTACAGCACAACCATATATATATTTCAGATTCTTTTCCTTACAGCTTATTACAAAGTATTGAATACAGTTCCCCGTCCTTAATAGTGGGTCCTTATTTGTTATCTATTTTATATATAGTAATGTATATGCAGTCGGAGTAGGTAATGGCACCATACTCCAGTACTCCTATTTGGAAAATCCCATAGACAGAGGAGCCTGGTAGGCTGCAGTCCACGGGGTCGCTGAGGGTCAGATATGACTGAGTGACTTCACTTTCACTTTTCACTTTCATGCATCGAAGAAGGAAATGGCAACTCACTCCAGTGTTCTTGCCTGGAGAATCCCAGGGGCGGGGGAGCCTGGTGGGCTACCGTCTATGGGTCGCACAGTCAGACATGACTGAAGTGACTTAGCAGCAGCAGCAGCAGTAGTATATACATAGTAATAGTATATATTAATCTCATCCTCCTAAGGAAGGGACAGGAAAAGGAAGAGAGGGAGGAAAGGGAGGAAGACAGGAGAGGTGGGAAAGAAGGAAGCAAGGAAGGAAGGGAAGATAGAGGAGGAGAGGGAGAGAGGAAGAGAAGAAGGAAGGAAATAAGGAAGCAATGCAAAAGAAGGAAATGAATCAGCAGCTTCAACTGATGGTCAGATCATTAAATTTGGGTATAAAATAAGTATGAAGAAATAAAAGTGGAGATGAAAATGTGAGTGAGAAAGCATAGATTTGTAAAAGTGTAAAAGCAGCTCTCAGGAAAAATTTAAATTGTGAAACTAAAATCTGCTCTCGTGCTGTTGTTCAGTCACTAAGTTGTGTCTGACTCTCATATTAGGGGGAAATATATAAATATGAAGTATCCATAATACATACACAGATACAAAGAAATAAGGAAGACCATCTGTCCTTTGCATCCCTATCCAAAGGTTCAGCATTGTCAATATAGAGTCCCTGCAGGGCCAACAACTTATAGATAACAAATAAGAACCTATACCATTTTATACAAGGGACTCGAGCATCTGTGAATTTGTTGTCTGTAGGGTCATGGAAACAATCCCTGTGGATACTGAGGGCAACTGTAAAATGTCAAGAAACACAGAATGGAGTAAGAGGCTTTAGAGTGAGAAGGTCGACCATGGATAGACAGATGGACGGATAGATGATATATATAGATGTCGATAGGCCATGCATGATAAAGAGGAATGTAACAGAGTGTATTCAAAAAACAATGACTGCACTGATGAACACCAGTAAATAATTTAAAAGCAGTTTATACATATTTAGAAAATTGAAAATTGCTAAAAGGAAAAAAAATTATAAATGCTACTAGAAAAAGAAAAATGACTTCCTGCATGTCAGTGATAAAGTGACAACTGACAACTTCTTAGTAAGTCAGAAGCCAGATAATAATGACAATAGGAAGAATATAGCATTTCCCATAGATATATAGCATGGTAATTTTAAATTTTTTTAAATTAAGTTTTAAACCTATTTAAGGCTAATTTTGAGTTATATGTAATCTTACTGATTTATTTAACCTGAATTTCAAGTTATAACTAAACTTTAGTTCTTTATCAAGATTCCAGTGTTTGGGGAGGCAGAATGCATAGCCCTGATTATATGTACTGCTGTCTGTATATACAGCAAGGCAAGCACGCTATAATTTACTTCAATTATCTAATTTACATTATCAGCATTTTCTTATGTCTCATCAAAATTTCTTAAAATTCTATTTATAGTTGAAGTAGAATAAACAGCTGCCAAGTACTTACCCTTTTTTAGGTCCTATATATGGAGAAAAGGCCTTTGATGTTTGGGAGAAAAAAATGAATTTGATATATAGCGGGAAATGTAATGCAGTCAGATAAGTATTTCAAGAAAATAATAGCATTGGATATTTTGGGTAGAAAAGTTGGAAGCTCTTCCTTAAAAAAATAAGCTATGATTTGAAGGAATTCTACATGCAAACTTTCTAGACAAAGGTATCAAACACATACACATACTAAGAAAGGTAACTTGAATAAGCATGACAGTATTGGGAAGTGACGTTATTTTAATATAATTAAGGTTGAATTTCAAGTGGAAAATG
Organism: Madoqua kirkii; assembly: GCA_006408675.1. Lineage (NCBI taxonomy): Eukaryota > Metazoa > Chordata > Mammalia > Artiodactyla > Bovidae > Madoqua > Madoqua kirkii. Next base: position 8,402 of record SJYC01147835.1, read on the forward strand.
CGGTAAGAGATTAATTAAAGTGTTCTATAACTTTTCAAACTTTCTAGACAAAGGTATCAAACACATACACATACTAAGAAAGGTAACTTGAATAAGCATGACAGTATTGGGAAGTGACGTTATTTTAATATAATTAAGGTTGAATTTCAAGTGGAAAATGCGGTAAGAGATTAATTAAAGTATTCTATAACTTTCAGATCATGAAAGATACTCTAAGATATGAAAAATATATTGGTACTTATTATAAGTGAGAAAGAGCACTTATATAATGGATGTTGAAATAAAAATGACAGAATTAAAAATTTGTCTTTTACATCTATTACTCTTGGAGTAATAAGAAATGCAGTAGGGAAAGGATACTATTAAGAAACGACACAAAAATCCAAGACGGAAATTAAACAGATATAGATTAATATTCTTTCTATTCATAGGTGTCCATTTTAATCTGCTATCTTTAAAATAATCTCCAGTATGCAGAGTTTTAGTTTGCTCATTAAGAAACTTTACATGATTTTCTCTTTAGACCCATTAACTCATCTATTCTAATACACTTTATTTCTGTATATTCCTGGTCTTACCCAATTTTGAGTTGGTCTCATTTTTGTCTCAACTTATTTACATAATTTTTGATTTTGGCTACAAGTTTATTTACTATCCTAGGTTTTGACTTGTATAACACTTTAGTGTTGGGCTTCCCTGGTGGCTCAGAAGGTAAAGCGTCTGCCTGCAATGTGGGAGACCTGGGTTCAATTCCTGGGTTGGGAAGATCCCCTGGAGAAGGAAATGGCAATCCACTCCAGCTCTCTTGCCTAGAAAATCCCATGGACGGAGCAGCCTCATAGGTTACAGTTCATGGGGTCGCAAAGAGTCGGATATGACTGAGCGACTTCACTTTCACTCTAGTGTTAAGTTGCTTAGTCATGTCCGACTCTGGGACCCCCGTGGGCTGTAGCCCGCCAGGCTCCTGTGTCCATGGTATTCTCCAGGAAAGAAAACTGGAGTAGGTAGCCATTCCCTTTTCCAGGGGATCTTCTTGACCCCCAGGGATTGAGTCCGGGTCTCCACACTGCAGGCAGATTCTTTACCATCTGAGTCACCAGGGAAGTCCCATAACAATTTAAGAAAGACATTTTCCTGAGTACTCACAGCCCACACATGGCTAAAGATACAAATTTGCTATTGTGGGTTATTCTATTGCACATCAGGCTTTCTGAATTCCATAGACTAAGTCCATCATTAATTTATTTCTGTATCTGCATTAAAGAAGGTCCTACAGTGATGAAGAAATGGGAGAAACTGGGGACTTAAAATTGAGGGATGACTTATAAGGCCATAAGAACACAGTAGTTAGAGAGTAGGGGATGCAGGTGATTCCTAATCCTCTGAGTCTGGTCATATAGATGATGCTGATTTCACACTCTGAAATAGAACATGTAGACTACTTTTGAAGCGTTCTGAAATCTGCATTTGATCTGATTAATTTCAACGTACATATCAGGTGATATACAGGTCAAGATATAATTCAGATATCAATGATGTTCTAGGAATACTCAAAATATAGCTGGTAGTTGAAGTCACTGAAGTGAATGAGATTTCCTGGGATGTATATGAGAGAAAATACAAAAAAGAAGCACAAAGAGAAGAAAAAGGAGAGAACAGGGACAAAAGTAAAGACAGTTTGAGAACAGAAAAACAATTTTTAAAAAAGTAGAAAATAACTGGTACCATGAGCAAACTCTTGAAATTAACAGCTTTCAAAAGGATAGAGAAACTTATGAACTTGATATACATATTACAACAAAATTTATTACTATATGCAAGCATTTATCCCTACAGGAAAAAAAAAAGAGCAGAGTAGGAATGTGAGGATAGTCAATGGGTTAAAAATACTGATGTCACAGAAGGAAAGAAAAGGATCCCAAAAGAAGCATCATATATACCACTCCAGAAATAACAGATCAGAGAAGTTTTGAAAGTCATTTACTGCATTCCACAATGAGGATACCACAGTGCTCTTGGCAAAAGAAAAATAGTTTTTGAATAAAAGAAGAAAATAGATTTCAGTTAGTTGAGAGTATCTAGAATATAATCACTTCTTTCAAGGAGTTAAAAAAATAAGGGAGAAAAATGAGTAATATCAGAATTAAAGAAGTGCTTATATCCACATGGTTTTAAAAGATGAATGATATCAATCTGTAGAGATATCTGATGGGATATTTTCACCTGTCTTAAGTATGTGCTTTAAATACACTCTCTTGGAACATTAAAGGAAATCAAAATTCATCATTTCTGTTTGTATCAACTATATAAAGTAATTAGTTTCCTTTCTACTCAGTCCTCCATGGGCTAAAGGGAATTAAAGTAGATAAAAACTTTAAATTATTTGAAGTTTAAGTAATTACAAATTTGCTATGAATGAGCTGTTTCAAATTAGAACAACACAGATGCTGTTGTTCTATTTAAGAAGCTATTCTCTCTACAGAGAGCAGGTCATAGGCTTCTATACAAAATTTTTAGTCTTAGATCCTGCTGTCTTATAGCATAAAAAGGCCAGTGGTGGGGAAAGAGGAGGGTTCTAGTGTTAAGAAATCATTTAACTGGCTTTTGATTTGATGTGTAGAAACTAACGTGCTCATAAAGATACAAGTAGCTAAATACAATAATAAATACTAGAGATAGCATTTAATTAATTCAGTAGTACACGTGTGTATATATGTGTGCTCAGTTGTGTCTAACCTTTGTGACCCATGTCCACCAGGCTCCTTGTCTCCATGGAATTTTCCAAGTAAGAGTACTGGAGCAGGTAGCTATTTCATACTGGGATCTTTCAACCCAGGGATCAAACCCACATCTCTTGCCTTTGCATGCAGATTCTTTACTATGGTACCATCTGGGAAGCAAAAGTATATGTACATTTAATAAAAAAGAGCCTGGTATATATAGGGATTAAATATTATTTGTCTTAATGAAATAATTTTAGAATCATGAAGATGAAATGTCTTCTATTCAATGTAAAATACTAATTTAATATTTCATCAGTTCAGTTCAGTCTCAGTTATGTCTGACTCTTTGTGACTCTGCAGACTGCAGCATACCAGGCTTCCCTGTCCATCAGCAACCCTTGGAGTTGGCTCAAACCCATGTCCATTGAGTCAGTGATGCCATCCAACCATCTCATCCTCTGTTGTCCCCTTCTCCTCCTGCTTTCAATCTTTCCCAGCATCAGGGTCTTTTCCAATGAATCAGTTCTAGGTATGGATTTCAATTACGTAGGTAAACATATTTAGGGATTACACACTTTGTGCAATATATTTAGTGAGGTATCTTGAGGGTATATTTTGCATAAAATATATAGGAATAAATGATTCTTCAGTGATTTAAATGTTTATTTACTTCTTTAGAGGTGTAGGATAGGTAATTTATAAACTTGAATAGTTAAAATCAGATACAGAAAGAATTAAAATAATGTTGAAGGCAATAATCACTATAGGCATCCAGAGAAGGGAATGATTATTATAAGAAACAGGTTTTTGAAGTATGTAGCATGTATTCCATATACATTGAGACATTATCACATGAACATTCAAAGTGTAGCTGATGCCACCGAAACACACAAATGGTCATATACTTTGTAAAAAGTTAATAAAAAAAGTTAACTACACTCTTCTATACATCAAAAGTATAGAAACCTAAACTATTAAGTTTATTTATTAAACATTTATTTAATAAATATTCAACTAAATATTTATCAAATACCATTGAAATAGTTATTACTAGGAAATATATAATTGGAGAAGGAAATGGCAACCCACTCCAGTGTTCTTGCCTGGAGAATCCCAAGGATGGGGAGTCTGGTGGGCTGCCATCTATGGGGTCACACAGAGTCGAACACTACTGAAGCGACTTAGCAGCAGCAGCAGCAGGCAATATATAAAGGCTGGCTTCTGAGAGTAAATTTCTTTATTTTAGATTTTATTCTTGGTATCTTTTAGCTAATTAATTACATGCCTTGTACTTGAATTGTTATAAGCCAAGAGAGAGATCATTGGTGTTTCAGTAGTTCTTTTGACTTTCTGAAAATTTCTTCCTCCTAAAGGTCATCAGCGATTCATAGTTCTAAAGTGATACTATCCAGTGGCCACACACAGAAATATGACTTCACAATCGAATGTAACAGCCTTTATTTGCTTTATTTATTTATGTAGTCACAGCATACTGACATTTCTGGTTTCTTTTTAATTAAGTAGTTAAATGAGCTGAATGGTACAACTAGAAACAAAATATCTGACCTACTTTAATTTTATTTTAATGTGCATATTTCAACAAGATTTTTCAGTATAATGTGACAGATTCAGTTTTGCTAATCACCAGTAGATGCTGTGCCTCAAAGATACAACAGTTTAAATAGAAATAACTGAATTAATTCAG
>SJYC01147844.1:0-30914 GCA_006408675.1 Madoqua kirkii
AACTATTCTACAAGAAAGTACAAACAGATACTATGAACCACAAATTTTATTTACAAGGAAGGTGGATTTATTCATGGATATTAAGATAACCACACTAGAAGAAAAAATAATGGACACAATATCATAACTGTGATGACTTTTCAGAGACAAATCAGAAATAATTTCATTCAAATCAAGCTAAAAAATTACTAAGTAATCAATAATTTTTGTATCTTATTACATAATTTTAGTATTATTAAATCTTACTGAGAAAGACTCCAATTCCACTTCCGTAAGTTCTAAGACTTCCATTCCTTTCCGAGAATTCTCTAAGATAGTGTGTAGGGAGTGCTTATGCTCTCATGATTATCTTGGATTCTGTGGTCTTACTTCCACGTGTATAGTTTATAGCTCATCTCATCATCCAGGTAATGCTATCCATTTCTTGCCTATCACTTTTGCCAAAAAAAAAAAAAAGTGATACTCAGACTGTTTAGTAACCAATAAGAAGCAAACAAACAATCTAATAAACAAAATACCCATCAATTCTTTGTGTCCCATATCACAGGCTTTTGCTATAATGGAAAGTGGTCAATCCTCCAAAGGTTTATAAAAATAAAATTATTTTTGCTTCATGCTGAGTGCCCATCTCAGGTTAGCTACAGCTGTATTTGACACCCTATTTTTTTTCCCAGACACAAGCTGCCAGAATAGCTCCTATCAAGAATATTTCAAAAGGCAGAAGAGAAAAGAGCTGAGAGAAGCTCATCTTGGTTTGTGTAACTTCTAGTTAGAAATGATTCATTATTTTGCTCATATTGCATTGTCCAAAGTAAACCCTGTCAGCTGTTCATACCTGAATTCAACAGGGTTGGAAAATATGATCCTCCTGTATGGAAGGGCACTGCATAATTGAGAACAAGTAATCTACACTTCACTGAGGAAGGGGACTAGGGAGAAGCTATCTTAACAAGCAAATAATTTAGCTATGCATATGCCACTCCACATTATGTTTCAAACTCTCCTCCTCTTACTGGGTTCTCTATTTCTTCCCATTCAAATTCTCTTTTCATTCTATCTTTACTAAATTTCCCTCAAGAAAATGTAGCATTTTCTCAATTATTCAATAGAATAAAAGGAAAACTGGAGAACAAATAAGGGAAACTTTAGCACTAATGAATAACACCTTCAGAGTCATAGAGTAATAGTAATATTTCCAGTTTAAACCTTACATATGTTTTACATTTATACAAAATGAAAAGAAAGAATACAGAAATCAGTCTCAGAAATTTGTTCTTTCCTTGATTATTTGCATTATCAAAATTCTGAACTATGTTGACATCAATCATTTATGTGAGTCCAAAGAGGATCAAAAAGATCCTCTAACAGGAGGGCAAGAATCTATATCAACGTATCCATATGTATGTGTGGATTTTCATATATGTTTATATGTATCCATATCTACGTATCAATATCTGTATGTCTCTATCTCTACATCTATATCTGTTTAAATCTACAAAAAAAAAAACAAAATCATAACTGAAGTCATGGGAAATATGAAGTCAAAATTAATGGGCAAAATATTTTTATACTTCAATCCATGTCAAATCGGGGGGGAAATGCATCTGCAAATAATTGGTTGACAGTTTCTGTTTAAATTTTTATTACAAGGCCAGCTCTTTCTGTTGACTTCTTTCTGAATGCTGAGGCTTATTTTATGCTGCACAGCACTCTATGATGAATGCAAAAGTGAAATGCCTGGGGGAAATCAACTGTCAAACTGAATTCAGACATTACAGTTTCTGTGATGTCAAAAAAAGTCAGGACTGTCACACCCAGATACTTGTAAGTTTGCAAAACATGTTTTTGCTGCTTTTTCTTCTTAGGTTTTAACAGTTTCCAAATGCTCAAGTGCACACACAGTACCCTCTCAGCTGTACTAGTTTTGTATGTAGTGGGGTTGGGGGAAGTGATTAAGGCCATTGGATTTTGTGTGTTGTACGTTTACTTGTATCCATAGGGCAGTAATGGAAGAAAATCACAAAGAACAAGGATTTTATATCACCTTCAAAAATTATCCTGCTGTGCATTCTCCTTCCCAGTACACAGCACAGGGGGATGAACTCCCAGGTTTCCCAAAAGCATTTTGCAGATTTATTGTTGCTTTAAACACTATTTTAAGAAGAAAGTGCTTAAATTTCTGGATACTATCTAGATGAAAATATAAGCAAGATATACATGGAGAAAAGAAAAACAAAAGATCAAATCATACTAAAATTGAACTTTTATTCATCAGTTTGGACAGAATGGTTTTTCTGCTTTCTACTTGTTTTCAACATTTGTGAAGAAGCAACCAAATGCACATCCTATAATCTTATTTATTTATATATATGTATATAAACATCTTAGATTATATATAGCATAAGCATGCACTGTACTGTCCTTAGCCTCTCAGTCATGCCCAACTGTTTGCAACCCTATAGACTGTAGCCTGCCAGGCTCCTCTGTCCATGGGGCTTTCCAGGCAAGAATACTGGAGTGGAATGACAGTTCCTACTCCAGGGGATCTTCCCAATCCAGGGATTGAACCCAAGTCTCCTGTATTGCAGGCGGATTCTTTACCAGCTGAGCTACTAGGGAAGCCCGACATAAGTATATATATGCATAATATGACTGTCTATCTATCTATCTGCTACTACTAAGTCACTTCAGTCGTGTTTGATTCTGTGCCACCCCATAGATGGCAGGCCACCAGGCTCCCCTGTCCCTGGTATTCTCCAGGCAAGAACACTGGAGTGGGGTGACATTTCTTTCTCCAATGCATGAAAGCGAAAAGTGAAAGTGAAGTCTCTCAGTCGTGTCAGCTCAGACAGCCCCATGGACTGCAGCCTAGCAGGCACCTCTGTCCATGGGATTTTCCAGGCAAGAGTACTGGAGTCGGGTGCCATCACCTTCTCTGATTTTTGTTAGGCATTCCATCAAATCTCTCCTCTAACTGACCTAGTAAGGACTCAACATAAGTCAATTATTATAACTTAAAACGGGTTTCCTTCACTTCTAAATAGGCATTTTCCCAGGACAACAAAGCTCAGTTTCCCCAAATGGTGTCTGTGCAAAAAAGATGAATTGATAAACAGCATTTTAAATATAGATCCTATAAAGCTTTGTAACAATATTGCTTCCCATAGGGGTTTTCTATTTGTGGTACTGTTTAAGATGGGTAACCAAAATGGTTTTAAAATTATGAATTAAAAACTATCATAATTTAGGCTTATATAATTGTCATGTTTCTAGTTTCTGCCATCCAGTTTCTACTAACACACATTCCTTCTTTTCCTTTTACTCAGAGGTCTGTCTTCTGTCTCATCCAACCATCTTTTCATCCATCCATCCATTACGATTATTTGGTTACATCAGTGTTTTATTGGTCATCTTCTGCTAACTGCTGAGCAATCCCTCCCCTCTCCATCCAGGAATATATGGATGCTATGAATGACACTCAGGCACCAAGATGTAAAATAAAGCTATTACTCACATAGAAAATAACAAAAAGATTACCCAAAAGAAGGGCTCAGATTTAGGCAGGTGTGAAACAAGATGAGAACAACAGAATGAGCAGAGAGGCAGAGCCAGAAGGAGACAAGTGGTTTTGCATTTTTAATTGTGTTCAGGGTAGATCATGGTTTGGGGTGATCTGGGTCTTATGTGGTTTGAAATCTCAAGGGATCCCAGGGGAGAAAGAAAAATGGGCTTTCTTTCAGATTGCACAGATGTGGGGCAAAGAACAAAGGTGAATTTGAGGGCTTGAAAACTCTCAGAGGCCAAGTATTGATAATGGAGTCTTTTTCTTTAATACACGTGACACTTTCATAGCTGTTCCATGATGCTAGGATCGATCTTGCCCCTATACCCAATCGGAATAATCTCATTCCTCTTTTTAGATCCCTTTCTGGTATAGGAAAGTCAGTCCATCCAAAGTCGGTCAGCTTATTGCTCTGGCTTTTGTCTGATTGAGTAGTCATTATGGGAAACGTAAACTGTTTAATTTACAATCCATTTTAAGCTGAGGGTTCTGATTGACCCAGAAAGACACTGACTAAGGTGGTAATTGTAGCAGTTCTAATGGAATTTGGCTAGAGAAACAAGAAATAGAAGTATGCTTCATATCCTTCCACTGACCCTTCCCCCACCTCATCCTCCTCAGGCCTGGAAAATTTTGATAGAAGTTATAGAATAAACACAACTTAGTTACTAAACAACAACGTATTGCAGAGAAACATTTCAGTTGTTACTGGATTAGAAAAAGAGAAGAATGATCAATACAATCAGCCTCAAGGATCGAATATTTCTACAAAAGAAGGCTTCCCTGATGGCTCAAATGGTAAAGAATCTGCTTGCAATACAGAAGACCTAGGTTTGATCTCTGGATCAGGAAGATCCCTTGGAGAAGAGAATGGCAACCCACTCCAATATTCTTGCCTGGAAAATTCCATGGACAGAGGAGCCTGGTGGGCTGCAGTCCGTGGGATTGCAAAGAGTCAGACACAACTGAGTGACCAACACTTTCCCTTTCTTTCACTTTTAAATCATTCTTAATTTTATATTTATATAGCAAATCTTCCTATTTTAAAAACATTTATCTTCCTTTAATGTGTTACCATAGCTCTGTTCTTAGAGCTGGAATATTTTAGAAACATTGCTTTATCATTTTGTTTAATTTTAGCTTTATGAATTAAATGTTCATTAAGACTTTTACTTTCTATATTTTTCAGAGAAAACAATATTGGTCTGTATACAAGTAAGCTAATTTCCTGTCATTTATTCATTAAAATACCCACTGCAGTTGAATACGTTGAGACTGAAATATAACTCTAAGGATTATTTCCATCATCTTTTACTGCTTGACCAGGAAAGCATTTGACAATGGGGTAAATAAAAATTCAATTTTCTTCTAAGTGCTATGCTCTGTTCATATGTTGTAATATGATGTGGCTGTTAGTGGAATTTTTAATCATATTTAGTAAAGGAACACAGGGGTGTCTGTATCTTGCTCTGCTACAATAAAACTTTCTCCACGTTGGCTCTTCTTGTTGTTGTTCAGTTGCTAAGTCGTATCTGACTCTTTGTGACCCCATGGACTACAGCACATCATGCTCTTCAGTCCATGGATTTCCCAGGCAAGAATACTGAAGCGGTTGCCATTTCCTTGTCCAAGGGATCTTACTGACTCAGGGATCAATACTGGCATATTCATTGCCAACTTGAATCCTAACCTAGATTGTCATGCAACAGGGAACAAAGGAAAAAGTGTGTTTCTTAGGCTCTACAGAAGAGAGAATCTTATATGTATATCAGGTTCTGCCAACGGAGGCACCATGAGTGAACCTGAGGAAGAAAATGTGAAACATTTCATACTAGTTGTTTTCTACCAAAAACACCCTGGGCAATTGTTTTTGTAAGAGATCTTTACACACAAAGATTAGGAAGAAAGGAAAACTTAGTGCTTCAGTGATAGATAGATAGACCAGTGTTCAGTGTTGATTTGCCAAGCAAGGTGGGTTAACAGTCTGAGACCATACACTCCCCATTGCCAATTTAATTCATGCCAGCAGCTACATTAGATAAACAGTGATGAGCAACTCCTAAGAGGGTAGGTAAGGAGGATGAGGGGGAGCCAAAAGGAAAAAGGATAAAGAATCTCTTAAATGAAGAGACAATAGAGAGAAAACTTTTAACATGTACTGGCCCCATGGCATGTTTAAGGGGGCATGATATTAGGATTTTCTTTTCTGTTCAGTAGATCAGAGAGGGGGATAGAAATCAACAGGCCTCCTCATTTTGCAATAACTGGTTAAGCTGTAATGTCCTTCCTGGGGATCTCAAGTATTAAAAGAGGACTTGTAAAGAATAAAAAGACTCTCATTGAAAAATGGCTTTAAAAATGAAAAGAAGGGCTATGAGAGAGAGTTCCTACCACAGAGAGTGCACATAAATTATAATTGGCTACACCACTACTGAAAGGTTGGAAGCTTCTGATCTGCTAATCAGTTCAAGGTGCATATAGTTTTCAAGACTGTATAGCTTACATTTTTAGGGGTTTTTTTAGTACATTAATTTTCATCAATTATAAAAAGTATTGTTTTCCCAAAGTTCACATTTTAATAGCTAAATTAATTGTGCAATCTAGCATTATTCAGAGAAATTTAAACAAGGCCAGTTTTGAGAGGTCTTTAATTATGCAAACATTCTAAAGCATTATACTAGTAATAGTTTCTAGGAAATGCCTAAAATCTGAAACAAAATAAGGCCAATACTACTTATAAATCTTAAAGAGATAATAATACTAGACCACCTTCCCTGCCTTCTGAGAAACCAAACTAACTGGTTCAAATTTGGGAAAGGAGTACATTAATTATATATTGTCATCCTGCTTATTTAACTTCTAAGCAGAGTACATCATGCAAAATGCCAGGCTGGATTAATCACAAGTTGGAATCAAGATTGCCTGGAGAAATATCAACAACCTCAGATATGCAGATGATACCATTCTAATAGCAGAAAGGGAAGAGGAACTAAAGAGCCTCTTAATGACAGTGAAAGAGTGAAATTTGAGCAAACATGGAGATAGTGAAGGACAGGAGAGCCTGGCATTCTGTAGTCCATGGGGTCTACACTGTAGAGTGAAAAAAGCTGCTTAAAAGTCAACACTCAAACATATAAGATCATGGCCTCTGGTCCCATCACTTCATGCCAAATAGAAGGGGAAAAAGTGGAAGCAGTGACAGAATTAATTTTCTTGGGCTCCAAAATCACTGGGGATGGTAACTGCAGCCATGAAATTAAAAGACACTTGCTCCTTTGAAATAAAGCTATGACAAACCTAGCATATTAAAAAAGCAGAGACATAATTCTGCCAACTAGAGTTCATAGGGTTCATGATTTTGCCAACTACGTTTCATAGTTAAAATTAATTTTTTTTCCAGTCGTCATGTGCAGATATGAGAGCTTGACTATGAAGAAGGCTGAGCACCAAAGAATTGATGTTTTTGAATTGTGGTTCTGGAGAAGACTTTTGAGAGTCCCTTGGACTGCATAAAACCAGTCAATTCTAAATGAAATCAACCTTGAATATTCATTGAAAGGACTGATGCTGAAGCTGAAATTCTAACCTTTTGGCCACCTGATTCTAAGAGCCAATTCACTGGAAGAGACCTGATGCTGGGAAAGATTGAGGGCAGGAAGCAAAGAGAGTGGCAGATGATGAGATATTAATAGCATCACCAACTTAATGGACATGAATTTGAGCAAACATGGAAATAGTAAAGGACAGGAGAGCCTGGCATGCTGTGGTCCATGGGGTCCAAAAGAATCAGATATGACTTAGCAAGTGACCAACAGCACCACTTAGAGATCAGAATCATTTTTTATAAGAAACAAGTAGTTTAAATTAGTAATCATCAAGTATATGAAAAAAATCACAATATTTTAGAAGTTTCTGTATAGCTTATCATATTTGATATTTTAAAATAGCAGTAACTGCTCAAGACATACATGTACCTTTCCATGATGAATGTTCCAGAGAACCAATCATTTAGTCAGGTGTCATTTACATACTTACGCTTCCTTTGATAAGCATTTTTGTGACTATATTCTGAATAGCCTAATCAGGCCTCATGTGGGTAGATTGTATTACCATTTAGATTATATCTTTATATACTTACACAGCTGTGGACACAGTTTAAGGAAAGAGATGCATGAATTTAGATGTAAATATGAATACTCACATATATTTAGAGGCATTATCTTTTCCTTACGTTTTCTTAGTGAAATTTTTCAGATAAGGAGAAACACATGTTCAATCCCCTAAAAGACCCTTATTCCTCTTTGTAACAGTTATCAATACTTTTTGTGTTCATTTGAATGGGTTAATCTCTATATAGCATTTATATGCTATCAAACTAACTCAGTAGATTTCAATATTAATAGTCTAGACATGATTTTTTTAATTTGGAATTTTCAGTGAATAGCTTGAATAAACTGATTTGGAAAATACTGTTAAGATGTGTGTTGGCAGTATCAAGCAACATTATATTTTTCTTTTTTCCAAAGAATGTAGGAAAAAATAATTTGTAAACTGTTCTGGATAAGCTGTTTGATTCTTTTCACAAGCACTGGAGGAGGAGAGGCTTTAAGTAACTCTCTAGTCTCATCTCTGGTTCTTCCCAACCTTTTAATGGCACAACTAACAGATGTGGGAAAAGTGGAAACATCTATCCTTCTATCAGGACGACAATCACCAGCTCATATGAGAGAAAGGGAGAGTTCAGACTTCCAGACAGCATATGGAAAATACCTATTGAATTTTATGTCTACTATTTTTTATTTTCCAGAACAGTTCTAACTGCATTGTTCTTATAAGCATCATATTGACAACAGTGGCTCCAAGTTAGCTCACTGAAGCCAGGCCAGGAAGCATCCTAAATTATTACTCACACACCTTATTCCTAGCTCCTATGAAACGTGATATAATGTAACAGAATTTAATTAATTATTTACTTTTTACCTTTGCGTATAGTGAGTGAGTGAAAAATATATTAATTTTTTTGTAAGGGCAAAATGAGCTGATGAATACCAAGAGCTTTTACAACGTATGCCTCACACAAGAGTGACCCCTTGATGAATATTATGTGCCTTTCTTCCTGTCATATTACACACAGGACAGAGACTAGAATTTAGTCAGGTAGATATTCTTCCATAATAACTTCTAAATTCTTTACAGCTTTCCTCTCAGATTAAATCTTTGATATCCCTGGAATTGCTAAGATTTCTTTTCTTTTTTTTTAAACTATGGATAACTACTTGGCCCCCAAAATGTTTAACCTTTCTTATTGTCCAAGGGTACCTCTCTCATGCATGGTGTTTATTTATGAGTCTGTTTTTTGGGTTTTCTAGCATGTATAAGCATTTGATGTCTATTTTATATCTATCCTTTCACTGATTTCAAGCTGTCTCAATTGCTATAACTCTGCAGTGGTCCTTCAAGCTATATAAAGCTCTCAGAGAGCAGTTAGTCCTTTCCCTCTAATTATGTTCCTTTCCCAGCCCCTACAATACCTATTTCTAACCATTACTATACATCTCAAAGCTCTTGCCTGGCCACTTTCCCCACTACACTCAGCAGAATACCTTGAATCCCACTTAATAGAGAACATAATGGCTTCCAGGCTTTCCACCTCCAAATGTATCAGCATCATCAATCATCCTTACAGCCTTTCTTCCAGTTGAGTAGAGGAGATGTTACTGCCATTTATAGCAACAACTATGAGCATAGTTTGAATTCCATCTCTTCCCATTTTCCCAGGTATTATATACCATTAATTCAACTCTCTTTTCATTTTTTATCTTCTATTCAATATATTTTGCCTCATTTTTTGAAAATAAGATTGGTCATTCCCCACTATTTTATAAAGTAATATATTTTAAGAATAAGATAGAGGGAAAATTTAAAAAATATGTTTATGACTATAACATCTTACAAAGTTAATACTTTATTAACTACTCATCTGTTTTTTTCTTCCCATCCTCTACCATGTCCATTATTTCTTTGATTCATTCTCTTACTTCTGCCAATGTTTCATAAAATCATAATTTAAATTTCTATTTTAAATGGGTGTAACTTTTCTGCAATACTCCACTACTAATCAGTGATTACCCACAAATCTCCACTGTCAACTGAATCCACTTTTTATATTCAGCCTTATGATAACTGACTAGAAGTTGTTTAACACCAAGAGCATATGAAAATCAACATTTCTAAACAAGAATAAATTGTTTTCTCTAAACTGAGTCTAAAGTTTATTTATTAATCAGTTCTGTTCTTCAGTATCATAGTCATGCTTTGGTAAAAGTTACTCTTATTGATCTAGTTACCTAAGCCAAAAAGGGAAATCATATTTGAATCTCCTCTATTATAGTCAATAATGAACAAACTACAGCAGGTTTTATTGCCTCAGTGCCATGCAGATAAATATCCCCTCTGATATCTCCTTGCTCTTACTGTTTTATTTTCCTGTTCACTTATTTCTAAACTTAAAATGTTAAGTGACCATTTTAATTAGTCTCTCCAAAGCCATTCAGTATCTTCCACTCTAATATTTCAACTATATAAAGTGATTTTCTTAAATGTTAAGTTGATTCTGTTACTTCTGTGCACAGAGTCATTTCTCAGAATTATTTTCTTCAATATAAAGCAGACATTTTCAATTTTACATGGAAAAGAAAAATTCTGCGGCAGTAAGAATTATGAATGTATTCCTCCAAGCTTATCTCCTGGTTATGTGCTCTAGGTATCATTGTTAAGGGAGTAGGTTACTTCTTATGTGTGTGCTCAGTCACTTCAGTTGTGTCTGACTCTTTGTGACCCTTTGGAATGTGGCCCTCCAGTCTCCTCCGTCCATGGGATTCTCCAGGCAAGAATACTGAAATGGGTTGCCATACCCTTCTCCAGGGGATCTTCCTGACCCAGGGATCGACCTGCATCTCTTACATCTCCTGCATTGGCAGGCGAGTTCTTTACCACTAGTTACACCTGAGAAGCCCTTTCATCTAACTTTAAAATAGATTATTCTGAATTATTATGATGGGCTCAGTCTACTCACATGAGATTTTAAAAGAACAGGAATGCAGGAGAGAGATACAGATGAAGAATGAGTCATGGAGAGAAGGTAGAAATGGAAGTCAGAGATCCTCAAAGCCTGAGAGGAACTGACCCGTACATTGCTGGAGGGGACGACATGGAAAACATGAAAAGCAATGCAGGTACTATACAGGAAAAAGACCCAACCGACAGCAAAAAGGGGACCCCAGGCTTACAACCATGAAAAACCGGGTTCTGCCTATTTATAATGAACTTAGAAGATGCTGCAGAGGGTGTGGAGAAAAGAGAGCCCTCTTACACTGTTGGTGGAAATGCAAAGTAGTACAGCCACTATGGAAAACAGTGTGGAGATTCCTTAAAAAAATCAGAAATAGAACTGCCATATGACATAGTAATCCCATTGCTAGGCATACACACCAAGGAAACCAGAATATAAAGAGACACGTGTACCCCAGTGTTCATCACAGGACTGTTTATAATAGCCAGGACATGGAAGTAACCTAGATGTCCAGCAGCAGATGAATGGATAAGAAAGCTGGGATACATATACACAATGGCATATTACTCAGCCATTAAAAAGAATACCTTAGAATCAGTTCCAATGAGGTGGATGAAGCTGGAGCTGACTATACAGAGTGAAGTAAGCCAAAAAGAAAAACACCAATACAATATACTAATGCATATATATGGAATTTAGTAAGAAGGTAATGATAACCCTGTATCAGTCCAGTTCAGTTCAATTCAGTCACTTAGTCATGTCCTACTCTTTGCAGCTCCATGAATTGCAGCATGCCAGGCCTCCCTGTCCATCACCAACTCCCGGAGTTCACTCAGACTAACGTCCATCGAATCCATGATGCCATCCAGCCATCTCATCCTCAGTCATCCCCTTCTCTTGTCCCCAATCTCTCCCAGCATCAGAGTCTTTTCCAGTGAGTCAGCTCTTCACATGAGGTGTCCAAAGTACTGGAGTTTCAGCTTTTGCATCATTCCTTCCAAAGAAATCCCAGGGCTGATCTCCTTCAGAATGGACTGGTTGAATCTCCTTGCAGTCCAAGGGACTCTCAAGAATCTTCTCCAATACCACAGTTCAAAACCATCAGTTCTTCAGCACTCAGCTTTCTTCACAATCCAACTCTCACATCCATACATAACCACTGGAAAAACCATAGCCTTGACTAGATGGACTTTGTTGGCAAAGTAATGTCTCTGCTTTTGAATATGCTATCTAGATTGGTCATAACTTTTCTTCCAAGGAGTAAGTGCCTTTTAATTTCATGGCTGCAGTCACCATCTGCAGTGATTTTGGAGCCCCCAGAAATAAAGTCTGACACTGTTTCCACTGTTTCCCCACCTATTTCCCATGAAGTAATGGGACCAGATGCCATGATACTAGATAGCAAAAGAGAAACAGATGTATTGAACAGTCTTTTGGACTCTGGGAGAGGGCGAGCGTAGGATGATTTGGGAGAATGACATTGGAACATGTAAATTATTGTATGTGAAACGAATCACCAGTCCAGGTTCAGTGAGTGACACAGGGTGCTTGGGGCTGGTGCACTGGGATGACCTAGAAGGATGAGATGGGAAGGGAGGTGGAAGGGGAGTTCAGGATGGGGAACACCTGTACGCCCATGGTGGATTCAAGTCAAAGTATGGAAAAACCAATACAATATTGTAAAGTAAAATAAGTAAATTAATTAATTTTAAAAAAAGATGATGATCCTTTATAGATCTTCTTATGTTTCCTGAGAGGAGCCCAGAAGGCTAACAGCTTGGTATGAGCTTTATAAAACCTAAAGCAGTAACACCAATCAAGCAGATCCTAACTTCTTACCTATAGAATTGTGAAATATTAAGTTGTGCTTCTAAATTTGTGTTAATTTTTTTACAACAGAAATATAAAATTAGTATACATTCATAATCTTGACTTCACCTGCTCAAACTTTATCCCTGATCACTGCCCTTTATCCATTTTACCTTGAAGTAGTCTCAAAAACTTTATGTTCCCATATTACCAGGCTCTTTAATATTTCAATATCCTTGATTTTCTAACCTTTCTTATTTTATCTGGCTAATTTTTACGAACTCATCACAATTCATCATAGCTAACATCTCTTCTAAACACCTAGCTGAACTACCAAGTCTGTTGAGTTCTCCACTTATATTTTTCCATACACTGATTTATTTCCATCAAAACACTTAAGGCATCTTCTGGTTGTCTGTCTCCTCATCTTTGACTATACGCTGCTTAAAGACAAAGGCTATAAATCTCTTAACTGCTTAGGCCCAGCACAAAACACAAGACAGAATTTATACAAAATAAGGGTTTATAGAATGCATGCCAGAATGATCATTTGTAGTGATGGAGTGAATTCTTGGGAATGATTTATTAACTACCAGTATATCCTGGCAATTAACCATTTTTTTGTTTCCAGATAGCTCATTCTAAGAAAATTGTTTATAGTTGGCAATGATAATTTTTCCTACTTAAAAAACATTATTTCCTCAAAACTGAGCTTTCTAAAAGAGAAATATTTTCACTTCCATATTTTTATATGTTTGTTCCTAATAGATGGATACTTATGTGTATTTTTTCATAGATGGATGATTAATTAGAATCCCCCTTAGGAAACAATACTGAAAGATTATTACCTGCTTTAATATTTTCTCACATCCATAACTTGCTCCACCCCAGATTGGAGAAATGCTGATAACTGTAGCGAAATTGAATTTCACTGAACTCTTAGGTTCAGACTTTTCTTCCACTTCATTTGCTAGGACTTGCCTTCTTAAAACAGTATTTGTTGTTATTTATTATTGCTGTTAATGGTACTGGCTTCTCTAAACTACTAGAAAAGCTTGCATTTTCTCATCTCTGCTCTATTTGTGATAGTTGTAGCATTAGAAGTTCACTTACCAAGACATAGGGCTTCACTTTCACTTTTTACTTTCATGCCTTGGAGAAGGAAATGGCAGCCCACTCCAGTGTTCTTGTCTGGAGAGTCCCAGGGACGAGGGATTCTGGTGGGCTGCCGTCTCAGGGGTCGCACAGAGTTGGACACGACTGAAGCGACAGCAGCAGCAGCAGCAGGGCTTCCCAGGTGGTGCTAGTGATAAAGAATCTCCCTACCACTACAGGAGACGTTGGGAAGATCCCTTGGAGGAGCACATGATAATCCAC
This sequence comes from Madoqua kirkii, assembly GCA_006408675.1. NCBI lineage: Eukaryota > Metazoa > Chordata > Mammalia > Artiodactyla > Bovidae > Madoqua > Madoqua kirkii. Next base: position 13,821 of record SJYC01147844.1, read on the forward strand.
TCCAGTATTCTTGCGTGGAGAATCCTGTAGGGAACAAAGTATAAGGGAGGCTGGGAAGACTTTTGCAAGCAAGGCTCCCGGTCAGGGCTGAATATTCTTGCAAACGAGATCTTCAGCCAAGAATCCTTTGACTCTATGGAAAAGAACATTTCTTGCATACAAGAATGTTTTTCTGATTCTTCAAAAAGGAACAGACCCAGGGCCAAAATGGATTGTAAATTGATAAGGAAGTTCCCCAAAACAAAGTCTTAGCTGCAGTAAATAAGGTAAAGGTTATCTCGCCCCGCGCCTGCGCACTGTATCGTCATTGAATCATAGTGTTTGGCAACTTGCCCTGTAGATTGTTGTGCAAAAGATATAAAATAAGGCAGCTGCAAGAAGCAGCAAGAATTAGAAGAATAAAGAAAAAGATTCAAACCACTCAGCCGTGTTGGTGTTTCATTCCGTCGCTAGCAGAATCCTATGGACAGAGGAGCCTGGTGGGCTACAATCCACGGTGTTGCATGACTGAAGTGACTTAGCACACACAGCCATGAAGGGCAAAGGCCAAGGGATGCCTTATGTTCATTCACAAGAAGACACATCATGAGCATTCCAATCCTGTATCAGATCTACCATTCTGCATTTGTTGGTCTATTTTCATTTGGTTCAGAATCAATGGTTAAAAAAACCTCATTAATTAGTTCATTTAAAATCACACATCAGACAATAAAGCTAAGGGAAACTTATTTTCAGAACCATATCATTACCTAAGGGATAATTTATTTTTATCTAAAATAATTTTGTCACAGTCTGTAAATATCATTTCTCATATGTAATCTTAGATATGAAAATCTGATTATACTAAAGATGAAAAACTTTATAAGATCTTTATGCTTGTCAGATGCATATGTTAAACACATTTATATTTACATATACAATTGCATGTATTCTATTTTTAATGTTATACAGTCCTAGAAGGAAGACTGGTCTACTGCTTCACAAATAACTTTAACCTCTTCTTAGAAGCATAGTAGTATTGGCTTAATGATGTATTGCTCTATTTGAAATATATTTATGTGTTTGCATCAGAAAGTGCAAAATCCTACAAATTAATCTGATTAAAAATTATAATAACCTAAAACTTAGCGTGAAATTTTATTATCATGAAATGCTCATGGTTTTGGATGCTACTTATCCTCATCAATCTTCCAAAGTACTCAGTTTCCTCTACAGAATGTTGTTTGGATAAGGGAAAATAGTGAAGTGAGGTTGAATGCCAGATTTTTAATTAGCACCACTCATCTAGTCCACTTTAAATAGCATAATACTTTCATAGAGGAAGGAATTTTCTGTATTTCATTTAAAATGACAGTAAATACTTCTAAATGATTTAATGACTCTAAATTGCAAATCACTTAATACATAAAATGAACAGAAAAAGGATATGCTTATTTCTTGGTTGTAATACAAAACAGTGACAGGTAAAAGAAACAAACGAGATATCATAGGATAAATAAAATGTAACTAGGATAACAATCCCATCTGGGCAAAAATACTGCAGTGGGTTGCCATGCCCTCCTCCAGGGGATCTTCCTAATGGAGGAATGGAACCCATGTGCATCATGTCTGCTGCATTTGCACTATTGCTACCTGGGAAGCACCTAGCCACTTAGTCGTGTAGTCGTGTCCAACTCTACGTGACCCTATGGACTGCAGGGCACCAGGCTCCTCAGTCCATAGGGATTCTCCAGGCAAGAATACTGGAATGGGCTGCATCCCCTCCTCCAGAGTAAGCCCATATTTATATGCAAATTTGGTTATTTTGTTTTGTTTCTATATATAAGATCAAAATGTAGTTTACTTGTCAATTTAAAGTAAACCCACAAATATTTTCCAATTAAGCTGTTCTTTACTACCTTTGCCTAAATTGCAATTTCTCGACTTACTAGCCATGGCAGTTTGAAAAATTAATTCTCAGATTTCTAATGTACAAAATCTGAATAATACTAAGGATTTATTTTACCACGGTGTTGGGGGGATTAACTGAGATAAGCCGTGTAAAATGTTTGGCCTAGAGTTACGTACATTGATAATGAGCAACAAAAGTTAATAGTCATTATCATAATTATTTTTGAAAGCACTATTAGTTCCCTGGTGGCTCAGAGGGCAAAGTGTCTGCCTACAATGTAGAAGACCTGTGTTCAATCCCTGGGTTGGGAAGATCTCCTGGAGAAGGAAATGGCAGCCCACTCTTGCCTGGAAAATCCCACGGATGGAGGAGCCTGGTGGGTTACAGTCCCTGGGGCCTCAAATAGTCAGACACGACTGAGCAACTTCACTTTCACTTTCAATCATCGTATTTTATAAACTCCATTTTCATGCTAAATTTCAAATGTGTTAGAAATACCAAAATGATAGACCAAATTTCCTTCTACCATTGGTAATGATAATGGATACACTTGTAAGAGGGTGCATGCTTAGTCACTCAGACTTGTCCTTTGTTCCAGTCTTTGTGACCCCATGGACTGCAACACACTGGGCTCCTATGTCTATGGGTATGGGCAAGAATACTGGAGTGGGTTGTCTCATTCTCCTCCAAGGGATCTTCCCAACCCAGGGATCAAACCCAGGTGTTCGCACTGCAGGCAGATTCTTTACCATCTGAGTCACAAGGGAATCCCTGTAAGTGTAAGAGTGTCAATCAGTCAGTTCAGTCGCTCAGTCATGTCATATGTTTTGCAACCCCATGGACTGCAGCATGCCTGGCTTCACTGTCCATCACCAACTCCTGGAGCTTACTCAAACCCATGTCCATCTCATTGATGATGCCATCCAACCATCTCATCCTCTGTCATCCCTTGAACCTCCTGCCTTCAATCTTTCCCAGCATCAGGGTCTTTTCCAATGAGTCAGATCTTCTCATCAGGTCAACAAAGTATTGGAGTTTCAGCTTCAGCATCAGTCCTTCCAATGAATACTCAGGACTGATTTCTTTTAAGATAGACTGGATTGATCTCCTTGCTGTCCAGGGAGTCTCAAGAGTCATCTTCAATACCATAGTTCAAAAGCCTCAGTTCTTTTGCGCTCAGCTTACTTTATAGTCCATCTCTCACATCCATACAAAACTACTGGAAAAACCATAGCTTTAATTAGACAGAGTTATGTTGGCAAAGTAATGTCCCTGCTTTTTAATATGTTGTCTAGGTTTGTCATAACTTGCCTTCCAAGGAGTAAGCATCTTTCAATTTCATGTGCAGTCACCATCTGCAGTGATTTGGGAGCCCAAAATATAGTCTCTCACTGTTTCCACGGTTTCCCCATCTATCTGCTATGAAGTGGTGGAACCAGATGCCATGATGTTAGTTTTCTGAATGTTTAGTTTTAAGCCAAATTTTTCACTCTCCTCTTTCACTTGCATCAAGAGGCTCTTTTTAGTTCTTCTTTGCTTTCTGTCATAAGGGTGGTGTCATTTACATATCTGAGGTTATTGATATTTCTCCCAGCAGTCTTGATTCCAGCTTATACTTCATTCAGCCTGGCATTTTGTGTATAATTTAAATAAGCAGAGTGACAATATACAGCCTTGACATACTCCTTTCCTGATTTGGAACCAGTCTGTTTTTCCATGTCCAGTTCTAACTTTTGCTTCCTGACTTGCATAAAGATTTCTCAGGAGGCAGGTAAGGTGTCCTGGGGTTCCCATCTCTTGACAAATTTTCCACAGTTTGTTTTGATCCACACAGTCAAAGGATTTGGCGTAGTCAATAAAGCAGAAGTAGATGTCTTTTGCTTTTTTGATGACCCAACAAATGTTGGAAATTTGATCTTTGTTTCCTTTGAATTTTCTAAATCCAACTTGAACATCTGGAAGTTTTGGTTCATGTACTGTTGAAGCCTGGCTTGGAAAATTTTGAGCATTCTTTTGCTAGTATGTGAGATGACTGCATTGTGAGGTTGTCTGAATGTTCTTTGGCATTGCCTTCCTTTGGAATTGAAATAAAAACTGACCTTTTCCAGTCCTGTGGCCACTGCTGACTTATCCAAATTTGCTGGCATATAGAGTGCAGAACTTTCACAGCATCATCTTTTAGGATTTGAATTAGCTCAACTGGAATTCCACTGCCTCCACTATCTTTGTTCATTATGGTGCTTCCTATGGCCCACTTGACTTCACATTCCATGATGTCTTTCTCTAGGTAAGTGATCACACCATAGTGGTTATCTGGGTCCTGAAGATGTTTATTTATATAATTTTTCTGTGTATTTTTGCCACTTCTTAATATCTTCTGTTTCTGTTAGGTCCATAAAATTTCTGTCCCTTATTGAGCCCATCTTTACATGACATGTTCCTTTCGTATCTCCAATTTTCTTGACAAGATCTCTAGTCTTTCCCATTCTGTTGTTTTTCTCTATTTCTCTGCATTGATCACTGAGGAAGGCTTATTTACCTCTCCTTGCTATTCTTTGGAACTCTGCATTCAAATGGGTATATCTTTCCTTTTCTCCTTTCGTTTTACTTCTCTTCTCTTCTCAGATATTTGTAAGGCCTCTTCAGTTCAGTTCAGTCACTCAGTCATGTCTGACTCTTTGTGACCCTGTGAATCGCAGCACGCCAGGCCTCCCTGTCCATCACCAACTCCCAGAGTTCACGCAAACTCAGGTCCATCGAGTCAGTGATGCCATCCAGCCATCTCATCCTCTGTCGTCCCTTTCTCCTCCTGCCCCCAATCCCTCCCAGAATCAGAGTCTTTTCCAATAAGTCAACTCTTTGCATGAGGTGGCCAAAGTACTGGAGTTTCAGCTTCAGCATCATTCCCTCTGAAGAGCTTATCTCCTTCAGAATGGACTGGTTGAATCTCCTTGCAGTCCAAGGGACTCTCATGAGTCTTCTCCAACACCACAGTTCAAAAGCATCAATTCTTTGGTGCTCAGCCTTCTTCACAATCCAACTTTCACATCCATACATGACCACTGGAAAAACCATAGCCTTGACTAGATGGACCTTTTTTGACAAAGTAATGTCTCTGTTTTTAAATATGCTATGTAGGTTGGTCATAACTTTTCTTCCAAGGAGTAAGCATCTTTTAATTTCAAGGCCTCCTCAGACAACCATTTTGCCTTTTTTGCATTTGTTTTTCTTGGGGATAGTCATGATCACTGCCTCCAGTACAATGTCATGGACCTCTGTTCATAATTCTTCATGCACTCTGTCAGATTTAATCCCTTAAATCTATGTGTCACTTGCACTGTATAATTGTAAGGGATTTGATTTAGGTCGTCCCTGAGTGATTTTTCCCTACTTTCTTCAATTGGAGTCTGAATTTGGCAATAAGGAGTTCATGATCTGAGTCACAGTCAGCTCCTGGTCTTGTTTTGCTGACTGTCTAGAGTTTCTTCATCTTTGGCTGCAAATATAATAAATCTGATTTCAATATTGACCATCTGGTGATGTCCATGTGTAGAGTCTTCTCTTGTGCTATTGGAAGAGGGTGTTTGCTATGACCAGTGTGTTCTCTTGGCAAAACTGTGTTAGCCATTGCCCTGTTTCATTTTGTACTCCAAGGCCAAATTTGACTGTTACTCCAGGTATCTCTTGACTTCCTCCATTTGCATTCCAGTCCCCTATATTAAAAAGGAGATCTTTTTTGGATGTTAATTCTAGAAGGTCTTATAGGTCGTCATCAAACTGTTCAACTTCAGCTTCTTCAGCAATACTGGTTGTGGCACAGAGTTAGATTACTGTGACATTGAATGGTTTGCCTTGGAAAGGAACAGAGATAATTCTGTCATTTTTGAGATTGAGTTGGGCTTCCCTGGTGGCTCAGAGGTTAAAGCGTCTGCCTCCAATGCAGGAGACCCCGAGTTTGATACCTGGGTTGGAAAGATCCCCCACTCCAGTATTCTTGCCTGGAGAATCCCATGGATGGAGAAGCCTAGTAGGTTATAGTCCACAGGGTCGCAAAGAGTCGGACACGACTGAGCGACTTCACCTCACCTCATCTCATACACACTACATTTCTAACTCTTTTTTTGACTATGATGGCTACTCCATTTCTTCTAAGAGATTCTTGCCCACAGCAGTAGATATAATGGTCATTTGAATTAAAATGCGGCATTCCAGTCCATTTTAGTTCACTGATTCCTAAAGTGCCAATGTTCACTCTTGTCATCTCCTGTTTGTCCACTTTCGGTTTGCCTTGATTCATGGACCTTGATTCATGGACCTTGATTCATGAACATTCCAGGTTCATATGCAATATTGCTCTTCACAGCATCAAACTTTACTTCCATCACCAGTCACATCCAAAACTGGGTGTTGTTTTTGCTTTGGCTCCATCTCTTTATTCTTTTCGGAGTTATTTCTCCACTGATCCACACTAGCATTTTGGGCACCTTCTGACCTGGGGAGTTCATCCTTCAGTATCCTATCTTTTTGACTTTTCATACTGTTCATGGGGTTCTCAAGGCAAGAATACTAAAGTGGTTTGCCATTCCCTTTTCCAGTGGACTACATTTTGTCAGAACTCTCTATCATGACCTGTCCCTTTTGGGTGGCCCTACACAGCATGACTCATAGTTTCATTGAGCTAGACAATGCTAGCTCAATGGTCCATGTGATCAGTTTGGTTAGTTTTCTGTGATTGTGGATTTTGTTCCTCTACCCTCTGAGGGAGAAGGATAAGAGGGTATGGCAGCTCCCTGATGAGAGATACTGAATGAGGGGAAAACTGGGTCTTGTTCTGATGGGTGGCGCCATCCTCAGTAGATCTTTAATCCAGTTTTCTGTTGATGGGCAGGGCTGTGTTCCCTAAGTGCATACACTTACACAATTGTTTTTAAAACTCAAATAAATTTTCTTTCTCTACTTGGACTGCTCTTTTCTTTAAGAGACTATCAAAGTGTCTTGGTTATGTGTATTACAGTCATATTTAATTAAGCCTTATAAAAAGGCAGATTTTATTACTTTTCTTCTAGGCTTGCCATACCTTATTCCAGATGTTGGTATTTAGTATGGGAATATTTTGTGGCCAATTTTTCATTTCTACAGATCACTTAGGCACAATAAGCCAAAACCAAGAAAAGGTGTTATGGTTCTTAAATATAGTCAATGTGTTTAAATATCCAGTTTGATTTAAACAACTATAAACATAAATAGTACCAAAGACTGAAGGTAGACACTGGAGATATATTAAGTTGGTGCAAATGTAATTGGACTGTGCATTTTAAATCATTATAACTATAGGTAAACACAACTTTATTAATCAAAATAGGAACCAGTACAATCAACACATTTTTCCCCAATGAGAAATAAGTTTGTTTATCCCTGTAGCATAAAATTCCATGCTTCAGGATTCAACAGACTCTTAGAAAACATTTTCTGCCTCTTGCTAGTTGTGGAAGCATTTTCCCTGCAAAAAGTTGTTGAATGGCTTGAAGAAGTGGTAGTCAGTTGAAGAGAGTCAGGTGAACATGGAAAATGAAGCAAAGCCCTGTAACCCAATTCGTTCAACTTATGAAGTGTTGGTTGTGTGACGTGTGGTCTGACTTTGTCTGGAAGAAGGATTGATGTCTTTCTGTTGACCAAAGCTGGCTGCAGTCATTGCAGTTTTCAGAACATCTCATAGACTTGCTGAACATAATTCTCAGTTGTAATAGTTTCGCTGGGATTCATAGTAGTGGATCAGCAGGCAGCAGTCAACCAAACACAGGTGCGAGTTTGGCTTTGGAAAGTGCTTTGGAGCATCTTAGCCCAGCCATTGAGCTGGTTGAGGCTGGTTGCTGTATACAATCCACTGTTCCTTGCACTTCACAATCTGATTGAGAAATGGTTCATTGTTGCTGCATAGAATAAGAGAAGACAACACTTTAAAATAACGATTTTGTTTTGTTTTGTTTTTTGGTCAGCTCACAAGACAACCACTTATTGAGCTTTTTCACCTTTCCATTTAGCTTCAAATGCCAAATGACTATAGAAGAGCTGGCACTGAGTTCTTCAATAACTTTTCATGCAGTTGTAAGAGGTCAGCTTCAATGATCCTTTCAATGAATTGCTGTCAACTTCCTATGGCCAACCATTATACTTCTCATCTTTAAGTCTTTCATCTCCTTTTCCAAACTTCTTGAACTACCACTGCACTTTACATTCATTAGCAATTCCTGAGCCAAATCTGTCATTGATGTTGTGAGTTGTTTCTGCTGCTTTAGGGTCTATTTTGAGCTCAAAAAAAAAAATTCTTGAATTTGCTTTTTGTCAAACATCATTTCCATAGTCTAAAATAAATATAAACAGCAAGTAATGAGAGTGAAAAAGTTGGCTTAAAGCTCAGCATTCAGAGAACTAAGATCATGGCATCTAGTCCCATCACTTCATGGCAAATAGATGGAGAAACAGTGGAAACAGTGTCAGACTTTATTTTGGGGGGCTCCAAAATCACTGCAGATGGTGACTTCAGCCATGAAATTAAAAGACACTTACTCCTTGGAAGAAAAGTTATTACAAACCTAGATAGCATACTGAAAAGCAGAGACATTACTTTGCCAACAAAGGTCTGTCTAGTTAAGGTTATGGTTTTTCCAGTGGTCATGTATAGATGTGAGAGTTGGATTGTGAAGAAAGCTGAGCACCAAAGAATTGATGCTTTTGAACTGTGGTGTTGGAGAAGACTCTTGAGAGTCCCTTGGACTGCAAGGAGATCCAACCAGTCCATTCTGAAGAGATCAGCCCTGGGATTTCTTTGGAAGGAATGATGCTAAAGCTGAAACTCCAGTACTTTGGCCACCTCATGTGAAGAGTTGACTCATTGGAAAAGACTCTGACACTGGGAGGGACTGGAGGCAGAAGGAGAGGGGGAAGACAGAGGATGAGATGGCTCGATGGCATCATTGACTTGATGGACGTTAGTCTGAGTGAACTCCGGGAGTTGGTGATGGACAGGGAGGCCTGGCGTGCTGCAATTCATGGGGTCGCAAAGAATCAGACATGACTGAGCGACTGAACTGAACTAAACAAGTCATTAGCAAAATACATAGAGTGAGAAATGCACATTAAAATGATGTATAACTTAACCACATTTATTTAGAATGTATTCCAATATCAAACAAAAAATTGCAACCATTTGTTGTTGCAAAAACCGCAATTACTTTTGCAACAACCCAATACTTCGAGTTTCCATCTTATGTCCAAGGTCCAAGCTAAAGTAGCTGCTAAGGGCAACACTGATTACAATTATGGTTTTATACTAGAGAAACCAAAATATCTGATAAATATTAAACCAGTTAAATGCATTATTTTCCCACAAAATCAATGAATTCAATATTTTATTTAGTTAAAAACTATAATTGATATGTTTAATATTTTTAAATATATGTTGGCAGATAAAGGGAGACTGCCTAGAATGTGTCATGTATTCACCACTAGACACTATTTTAAACTAATTTATCATTCAGTGTTAAATAATATGCATATATCTTATATGGGCTTCCTTAGTGGCTCAGTGGTAAAGAATCTGCTTGCCAATACAAGAGACATGGGTTTGATCCCTGGGTCAGGTAGATCCCCTAGAGAAGAAAATGGCAACCCACTCCAGTATCTTGCCTAGGAAAATCCCAAGGATAGCCTGGCTACAATCCATGGATCACAAGAGAGTTGGACGTGACTTAGTGACTAAATAACATCAATATATCTTCTATAATAATCTTGAAAAAGCTGTGCATTGCTTTTTTAACTCCATAAAGCAAAATCAGAATCCTGCCATTTAAAAACATAACCAAAGTGGCAAAAGTAGAAAGTACCTAAGATAAAGCCTAGATAAAAAATCAAGTTTCTGATATCACATTTTAATAAAATACTTTTCTCAGAAAAAGATCAATAATTTACTTTATGAGATATGTCCAAATATTTAAATGTTCTAAGACGTATACTACATGTATCTCCTTTTATTTATCTGTTCTATAATACTGTTGTGCATTCATACCATGAGGTTAATCAAAATGCATCAGGGTTCATGCAGTCTTGGGAAGTGACAAGGCTTAGTAATAACTGCAGACATATGTGTAATGGGCAAACTGGGAACAGGAAGGTTAAAGGATGAATTCAGGAATAATTAGCCATAATCTCCCATCATTTTTCCTGATCATATCATGATAAATAGGAATATAATATTCTTGTACTCATTTAACCATCTGATCCTTATAATTTTCCTGTGGAAAGTTGTGATTTTTGCATATATACCTAGTTCTACATACCATTACCCATGCTTTAACAGTGCTTGTCTTCCTAGTTCCACTGAAATAATATTTGTGCCTCTTTATGTCTTTATTGGCCTTCCTTGGTGGCTCTGATGATAAAGCATCTGCCTGCAATGCAGGAGAACCGGGTTCGATTCCTGGGTCAGGAAGATCCCCTGGAGAAGGAAATGGCAATCCACTCCCGCACTCTTGCCTGGAAAATCCCATGGATGGAGAAGCCTGATAGGTTATATCTAAAAAGAAGGGTACCTTATTTTGGTCTACAATTTAATTACGTTGTAATTATGCTTTAATGGAGTTAAGTGTGAATCCTGATAATTTTATACATTCGTCCAACCACTGCTGTGATCAGATCAAGAGCAGAGAGTGCCTATCAGAGTATTGGTCACATAGCAGACATTCTAAAAATGGATCTGATGGAAGGAAAAAAAAAATAACTAAGGGATGGAAAATAAGGAAAAATGAAATAAGTGCAAACATTTAGCAGTGTTTTCAATTGAAAATATAACTTTCCTAAACCTAACACTGTTGATAACTTTCAAAAATATTTGGTTTTTAACTTTCCTGAACTATAGAACATGTGTAATTATAACAAACAATCGAGGCAGTGAGTGATAAATGATTTTAGAAAGAATATAGAATACACATGTTGTCAGTTTTGGCATCACTAACACTGCACATTAAAGTATGAAAGGGAGAACTATGAATTATAATTTTTGAGGAATTCCTTTTCTTAGCTACCCTATGACATAGTTAAACTGTTGAAGATTCTATCTACAAAGTAAGTTAAGTTTATAAGATCATTATTTGAGAATTTAAGAAATGAAGACATTTCTGCAGAATTGTCTTAAAGCCTCACACCTACCACCAAATGCAGTCTTAATTCAAGGTTGAAAGTATAAATTAATGAAATGAAAATGAGGCATGCAAACTTGATGGCAATGTTAATTTCAAATTTTTAAAATTGTATTATAAATGAATATAGTTCACAGTAAAATGTCATAATCAATTTGTACACTATAAAATTATGATTTATTCACATTGGCATATTTCTCAAGGTGGCATATCCTAGAATGTTACCGGTTTGGTTCCAGACCACTATGATAAAACAACCACTGAAGTAATGTGAATTGTAAAATTTTGGTTTCCTAGTACAAAAGGTTTATGCTTATATTATTCTCTAGTGTATTAATAGCATTATATAATTCTCTAGTGTTCAATAGCATTATGTCAAAAAAAATGTACATAAGTTTAAAACTTTTGATGTTACTCAGTCACTAAGTCATATCTAATTCTTCATGACCCTATGGACTCATTTCAGCCTGCCAGATTCCTCTGTCTGTCACAATCTCCCAGAATTTGCTTAAATGCATGTTCATTAGTTAGTGATACTATCTAACCATTTCATCTTCCACTGTCCCTTCTCTTTTTGCCTTTAATCATTCCCAGCATCAGAGTCTTTTTCAATGACTGGCTCTTTGGATCTGGTGGTCAAAGTATTGGAATATCAACATCAGTCCTTCCAGTGAATATTCAGGGTTGATTTCCTTTTGAATTAACTGGTTTGATCTCCTTGCTGTCCAAGGGACTCTCAAGAGTATTCTCCAGCACAGTTCAAAAGCATCAATTCTTTGGTGCTTAGCTTTCTTTATGGTCCAAATCTAATATCTGTACATGACTACTGGAAAATCCATAGCTTTGCCTGTATGAACCTTTGCTGGCAAAGTGATGTACCTGCTTTTTCTTATGCTGTGGAGGATTGTCATAGCTTTCCTTCCAAGGAATAAGTGTCTTTTAATTTCATGGCTACAGTCACCATCTGCAGTGATTTTGGAGCCCAAGAAAATAAAATCTGTCACAGCTTCCAATTTTTCCCCTTCTATTTGCCATGAAGTGATGGGACCAGATGACACAATCTTAGTTTTTTAATGTTGACTTTTAAGCCAAAGTTTTCACTCTCTTCTGTCACCCTCATCAAAAGGCTCTTTAGCTACTCTTTACATTTTTGCCATTAGAGTGGTATCATCAACATATCTGAGGTTGATATTTCTCCCAGCAATCTTGATCCCAGCTTGTGATTCATCCAGCCTGACATTTCACATGATGTAGTCTGCATATAAATTAAATAAGCAAAGTGACAGTATACAGCCTTGATTTACTCTTCTCTGAATTTTCAACCAGTCAATTTTTCCGTATCCAGTTCTAACTGTTGCTTTTTGACCTGCAAACAGGTTTCTCAGAAGACAGGTAAGGTGGTCTGATATTCCCATATCTTTAAGAATTTTCCACAGTTTGTTGTGATCGGTACAATCAAAAGTTTCCATGTAGTCAAAGAGACAGATGTTTTTCTGCAATTCCCTTGCTTTTTTTATGATCCAACAAAAATTGGCAATTTGATCTCTCATCACTCTGCCTTTTCTAAAACTTGCTTTACATTTGGAAGTTCTCAGTTCATGTATTGCTGATACATATGTTAGAGGATTATGAGCATTACCTTACTAGCATGTAAAATGAGGAAAATCATGTGGTAATTTGAACATTCTTTAGCACTGCTCTTCTTTGTCACTACAATCAAAACTGGCTTTTCCAGTTCTGTGGCCACTGGTGAGTTTTCCAAATTTGCTGGCATATTGAATGCAGCACTTTCACAGCATCATCTTTTAGAATTTGAAATAGCTCAGCTGGAATTCCATTACTTCCACTAGCTTTGTTTGTGGTGATGCTTCTTAAGGCCCACTTCACTTCACACTCCAAGATGTCTCACTCTAGGTGAACAACCACACCATCATGGTTATCCAGGTCATGAAGACCATTTTGGAAAGTTTTTCCATGTATTCTTGCCACCTCTTCCTTATCTCTTTTGCTTCTGTTAGGTCCTAACCATTTCTTTATTGTGCCTACTCTTGCGTGAAATGTTCCTTTTATATCTCCAATTTTCTTGAAGAGATCTTTAGTCTTCCCTATTCTATTATTTTTCTCTAATTCTTTGCATTGTCCATTTAAGAAGGCCTTCTTACCTCTCCTTGCTATGCTCTGGAACTCTGCATTCAGAAGGGTCTATTTCCCCTCTCTCTCTTGCTTTTCACTTCTCCTCTTTATTCAGCTATTGGTAAAGCCTCCTCAGACAACCACTTTGTCTTCTTGCATTTCTTCTTCTTGGGGATGGTTTTGGTCACTGCCTCTTGTACAGTGTTACAAAATCTCCATCCATAGTTCTTCACGTACTCTGTCTACCAGATTTAATCCCTTGAATCTATTATCACCTCTACTGCATAATCATTAAATATTTGATTTAGGTCACACTGGATGACTAACAAATGTTAACCATCATCTGTGCCTTCAATAAAAAATGGTAGTAGCATCAAAGATCACTGATCACAGATCACATGGCAAATACACTGATAATTGAAAAAATCTGAACTATTTTGAGAATTTCCAAAACGTGACATTGAGTCACAAAGTGAACAAATGCTCTTGGAAACATGACACTGATAAACTTGCTTAAAAAACATCTGTCAAAACTTTCAATTTGTAAAAAACACAATTAGCTATGAAATACAATAAAGTGAAGCACAATAAAATGAGGCAAGCCTGTAATTATTTTCTTGTTGAAGAGAGAGAACAGGTACTGGGAAAAGAGCCAGAACAAAAGATAAGTGCAATTCTAATCCTGCAGGCATACTGTCATATCAGATATTGTGATGCTGCTGCTTCTAAGTCACTTCAGTCGTGTCTGACTCCGTGCGGCCCCATAGATGGCAGCTTACCATGCTCCCTCATCCCTGGAATTCTCTAGGCAAGAACAGTGGAGTAGGTTGCCATTTCCTCCTCCAATGCATGGAAGGGAAAAGTGAAAGTGAATTCGCTCAGTTGCATCTGACTCTTCACGACCCCATGGACTGCAACCTACCAGGCTCCTCCACCCATGGGATTTTCGAAGCAAGAGTCCTGGAGTGGGGTGCATTGCCTTCTCTGATCATACATCGTAATGCTGCACTTTGAGGAGTTCTAGAGTACAGGAACAGGTTTCTACAAAGAAAAACAAGATTTATATATAATCAAAATACCACCTGACCTTAGATTTTATATCTTAACTAATTATTGTCTGCCTATAATTAAACTTGGGCTTCCCTGGTGGTTCAGTGGCAAAGAATCTGCCTGCCAAAGCTGGAGATATGGGTTCATCCCTGTGTATGCAAAGTCCCCTGGAAAGGGAAATGGCAACATTTTCCAGCATTCTTTGTAGTGTCCATATTTTTTTATCTGTACATCTTATCAAAATTTAACAATAGATAGTATCAGTTAATAGTGACTTTCTATTTATATAACCTAAACACCATCCCCAAGGAAAAGAAAAGCAAAAAAGCAAAATGGCTGTCTGAGGAGGCCTTACAAATACCTGTGAAAAGAAGAGAAGTGAAAAGCAAAGAATAAGAGGAAAGATAACCCATTTGAATGCAGAGTTCCAATGAATAGCAAGGAGAGATAAGAAAGCCTTCCTCACTGAACAATGCAAAGAAACAGAGCAAAACAACAGAATGGGAAAGACTAGGGATCTATGCAAAAATATTAGAGATCACAAGGGAACATTGCATGCAACAATGTGCTCAATAAAGAAGAGAAATGGCATGGACCTAACAGAAGTAGAAGATGTTAAGAAGAGCTGGCAAGAATACACAGAACTGTACAAATAAGATCTTCACCACCGAGATAATCATGAAGGTGTGATCACTGCAACTCACCTAGAGCCAGACATCCTGGAATGTGAAGTCAGGTGGGCCTTAGGAAGCATCATTATGAACAAAGTTAGCGGAGGCGAAGGAATTCAAGTTGACCTATTTCAAATTCTGAAAGATGATGCTGTGAAAGTGCTGCACTCAATATGTCAGCAAATTTGGAAAACTCAGCAGTGGCTACAGGACTGGAAAAGGTCAGTTTTCATTCCAATCCCAAAGAAAGGCAATGCCAAAGAATGCTCAAACTATTGCACAATTGCACTCATCTCACATGCTAGTAAAGTAATACTCAAAATTCTCCAAGCCAGGCTTCAGCAGTATGTGAATCATGAACTTCCAGGTGTTCAAGCTTGTTTTGGAAAAGGCAGAGGAACCAGAGATCAGATTGCCAGCATCCGCTGGATCGTGGAAAAAGCAAGAGAGTTCCAGAAAAACATCTATTTCTGCTTTATTGACTATGCTAAAGCCTTTGACTCTGTGGATCACAATAAAGTGTGGAAAATTCTGAAAGAGATGGGAATACCAGACCACCTGATCTGCCTCTTGAGAAATCTGTATGCAGGTCAGGAAGCAAGAGTTAGAACTGGACATGGAACAACAGCCTGGTTCCAAACAGGAAAAGGAGTACATCAAGACTGTATATTGTCACCCTGGTTATTTAACTTATATGCAGAGTGCATCATGAAAAACACTGGACTGGAAGAAAAACAAGCTGGAATCAAAATTGCTGGGAGAAATATCAATCACCTTGGATTTGCAGATGACACCACCCTTATGGCAGAAAGTGAAGAAGAACTAAAGAGCCCTCTTGATAAACGTGAGAGAGGAGAGTGCAAAAGTTGGCTTAAAGATCAACATTCAGAAAACGAAGATCATGGCATCTGGTGCCATCACTTCATGGCAAATAGACGGAGAAACAGTGTTAGACTTTATTTTGGGAGGCTCCAAAATCACTGCAGATGGTGATTGCAGCCATGAAATTAAGACACTCCTGGGAAGGAAAGTTATGGCCAACCTAAGCAGAATATTAAAAAGCAGAGACATTATTTTGCCAACAAAGTTCCATCTAGTCAAGGGCCATCAGGTCCATCATCTGCTATGATTTTTCCAGCAGTCATGTATGTATCTGAGAGTTGGACTATAAAGAAAGCTGAGCACCGAAGATCTTGTGCCTTTGAACTGTGGTGTTGGAGAAGACTCTTGAGAGTCCCTTGGACTGCAAGGAGATCCAACCAGTCCATCCTAAAGGAGATCAATCCTGGGTGTTCATTGGAGAGACTGATGTTGAAGCTAAAACTCCAATACTTTGGCCACCTAATGTGAAGAATTGACTCATTTGAAAGACCCTGATGTTGGGAAAGATTGAGAGCAGGAGGAGAAGGGTATGACAGAGGATGAGACAGTTGGATGGCATCACAGACACAATGGACATGGGTTTGGGTGGACTCCGGGAGTTGGTGATGGACAGGCTGTCCTGGCATACTCTGGTTCATGGGATGCAAAGAGCCAGACATGACTGAGCAACAGAACTGAACTAAAGAGAGAGAGAGAAATAAAGAATAGAATAAAATTATATGTTAACATAAGATATTGACTTTTATACGTATAGGTAGACAGGGGACAGTGGTTAAAAAGCAACCTGCCAATGCTGGACATGAAAGAAACATGGGTTTAATCTTTGGGTTGGAAAGAACCATGGAGTAAGAAATGGAAACCTACTTCAGTATTCTTGCCTGAAGAATGCCGTGGGAAGAGAAGCCTGGTGGGCTACAGTTCATCGGGTAGCAGAGTCAGACACAACTGCATATACACATATACACAAACAAACACAGTTCAGTTCAGTTCAGTCGCTCAGTCATGTCCTGCTCTTTGCGGCCCTGTGAATTGCAGCACGTCAGGTCTCCCTGTCCATCAGCAACTCCCAGAGTTCACACAGACTCAGGTCCATCGAATCAGTGAGGCCATCCAGCCATCTCATCTTCTGTCATCTCCTTCTCCTCCTGCCTCCAATCCTTCCCAGCATCAGAGTCTTTTCCAATGCGTCAACTCTTCACATGAGGTGGCCAAAGTACTGGAGTTTCAGCTTTAGCATCATTCCTTCCAAAGAAATCCCAGGGCTGATCTCCTT
>SJYC01147846.1:0-17057 GCA_006408675.1 Madoqua kirkii
ATTACCAGTTGCCAAATTATTCCATGGTTAATTAAAATTTCATTGGTATGAAGTTTATATAGCAGTCATGAATATATTGAAGGTTTTTTAATATAATTTTCTTACTGATGAGTTACAAACTTTATTGTAATTACCAGAAACATGAGTGCCTGATCTAAGTGTAGGATGAATTTTTTTGTAAGATTGAATGAAAACAGTTGAAATAATTTTCTTCCACTAAATTCATTAGAAAGAAGACTTAGACCTTATTAGTTTGTATTAAATAATAGTTATGTTATTTTAATATGATATATACTATTTAGATATAGTATATTCTACCAGTCATGTGCAACTCTTTGTGACCTCATGGACTATAGCCCGCCAGACTCCTCTGTCCATGGAATTCTCCAGGCAAGAACATGGGAGTGGGTTGCCATTCCTTTCTCCAGGACATCTTCCTGACCCAAGGATCAAATCCAAGTCTCCTGCATTGCAGGCAAATTCTTACCATCTAATTTAGCATAAATGCCTCATACAATCCACAGAAACTGGAAAAATATTTTAATGTTTAAAAAATATTTATGATTGGGAGGTAGTGAGTTAAAAATAACCCTGCACTGAGATTAAAAACCAATGGCACTTACTTCAAGGATTGTTCTGTGTATAAAATGGTATGTGCTGTGCTAAGTCACTTCAGTTGTGTTCGACTCTTTGACCTTGTGGACTGTAGGCCATCAGGCTCCTCTGTTCATGGGATTCTCCAGGCAAGGATACTGGAGTGGGTTGTCACGTCCTCCTCCAGGGAATCTTCCCAACCCAGGGATCGAACCTGAGTCTCATATGTCTCCTGCATTGGCAGGCTGTTTCTATACCACTAGTTCCACCAGGGAAGTTCAGTAAAAAATGGTATAATGCAAGTTAAAGGCATAATTGTGTTATATGTTCAACAAATGCTAGTTTTCAGAATTATTTTGCAGCTAATATTGTTTCACTTTTATATTTTTCATATTTTTTAACTGTAACATGAGTGTTTGTACTGATCACTAACATAATCTGTTTTCTTGAAATTCTATTGTGCTTGTGCTGTGAGCTATATACATGCTGGCTTACTAGCTTTTGAGACAGTGAGATGATATACCACTAGTTCCACCAGGAAAGTTCAGTAAAAAATGGTATAATGCAAGTTAAAGGCATAATTGTGTTATATGTTCAACAAATGCTAGTTTTCAGAATTATTTTGCAGCTAATATTGTTTCACTTTTATATTTTTCATATTTTTTAACTGTAACATGAGTGTTTGTACTGATCACTAACATAATCTGTTTTCTTGAAATTCTATTGTGCTTGTGCTGTGAGCTATATACACGCTGGCTTACTAGCTTTTGAGACAGTGAGATGTAAATCTCTGGGTCTTTTTCTAACTGGCAGCAGAAGTCAGTTTTTCTTACTGCTAAATATTCTCATGAATTGCAAGGAAAACATCTTATAAGCTGTAGTTTTGTGAGTATCTCATCAGAATAAAATTTAAATTTATGAAATCCCACTGGGTAGCATTTGATCAGGAAAAAACATTTAGTTGAGTTCGATGTTTACCTTGCTATTCTATAAAACTGTATTACAATTTAAAATACCTGCTTTCATTTGCTTAATAAAAAATGGATGCTAAATGTGTGAGAGAGTTGAGATTGATACTTGCTTAACTTCTACCTATTAAGATAAGAAAACTTCTGAGATTGTATTTATTTAATGGTTCTTCTAAGAGTCATACACCCAAAATGCTGTGAAGGATGTGTGGCAAGACAAATGAAAGAACATTATAATAGAAGTAAAGGTAAGTGATAGGGGTTAGAAATGCAATTACAGAGGTTTTCCAACCTAGCTGAGAAATACTTTTCCAACTTGGGAAAAGTGACAAAGAAGAAAGGAGATAAACAAAGCAACTGAAGAAAGCTGACACAAATGTGGTACCATATCACATAGAAAAATCAATAAGAATTCTTTTATATAAAGCTATAGGCAGTGATGCACTTACATATTACACTCTTGAAAGATGTCAAGTACAGCAAACCTCCATAAATATTAACCAGGGAAATTGGCAGTAGAGCAATAGCAACTATCCTGCAATGGAATCTGGGCTATTTTCAGTGCATCTATTTTCCATATAAGAGGAAAAGAATTGGAGTTTCCTTATTCTCCATCTGAGAGGAAAGGGATTAAAGCATATGCCAAATGCAGATATATCCAGTCAAGGTCTAGGAGAAGATTTAATAAATTAAGTTCATAGAATCATGTAATTTAAGAAGGGACAATAAAAATCGTTATTGTTTCTTATAAACTAAATATCAGGTGTTATCAGTTTTATGAGAAAATAAGTATTTAATGACATAACTAGTATAGTAGAAAGTCTGGGAGTCATGGCTCTAGGGCAAGGTAACTTATTCTCTTTGATCCCTACTATAAAATTTACAAAATTGGAGAAGTTGTAAAATGTATCATTCCCCTAAAAATTTTACACTTTGAAGACAGTGATTAACTTGAAATAATATCTCCCAAATCCTCTTCAATATTCTTAATCACCCCTTAAAATTAGAATATGAGTGAGCTTCATTATCTGTCAAATAATTCTAAATAATGTAAACCCGACCTTTTTGTACGATCTATCAGCAAACGTATCTATTTTGTTATGTTCATACATTATTTCAGTTCAGTTCAGTCGCTCAGTCGTGTCCGACTCTTTGCGACTCCATGAATCGCAGTACGCCAGGCCTCCCTGTTCATAACCATCTCTTGGAGTTCACTCAGACTCAGGTCCATTGAGTCTGTGATGCCATCCAGCCATCTCATTCTCAGTTGTCCCCTTCTCCTCCTGTCCCCAATCCCTCCCAGCATCAGAGTCTTTTCCAATGAGTAAACACTTCACATGAGGTGGCCAAAGTACTGAAGTTTCAGCTTCAGCATCATTCCTTCCAAAGAAATCCCAGGGCTGATCTCCTTCAGAATGGACTGGTTCTGCAGTCCAAGAGACTCTCAAGAGTCTTCTCCAACACCACAGTTCAAAAGCATCAATTCTTCGGTGCTCAGCCTTCTTCACAGTCCAACTCTCACATCCATACATGACTACTGGAAAAACCATAGCCTTGACTAGAGGGACCTTAGTCGGCAAAGTAATGTCTCTGCTTTTGAATATACTATCTAGGTTGGTCATAACTTTTCTTCCAAGGAGTAAGCATCTTTTAATTTCATGGCTGCAGTCACCATCTTCTGTGATTTTGGAGCCCTCCAAAAATTAAGTCTGACACTGTTTCCACTGTTTTCCCATTTATTTCCCATGAAGTGATGGGACCAGATACCATGATCTTCGTTTTCTGAATGTTGAGCTTTAAGCCAACTTTTTCATTCTCCTCTTCCACCTTCATCAAGAGACCCTTTAGCTCCTCTTCACTTTCTGCCATAAGGGTGGTGTCATCTGCATATCTGAGGTTATTGATATTTCTCTCAGCAATCTTGATTCCAGCTTGTGTTTCTTCCAGCCCAGCATTTCTCATGATGTTCTCTGCATACAAGTTAAATAAGCAGAGTGACAATATACATTAATTAGTGGATCTTTAATTTAGTGGTTACAATATATTTAGTACATAAACTACAAAAAAACACAGACACACAAAAACTAAAAGATAAAGTTTAAAACCACACATTCAGAAGAGATGTAGCATGTCATTGTTAAAACAACAAACAAAATTGGAGAAGATGTATCAAAAAGATGATACAAGAATGCTTCTATAATTTTCCATTCTAAATCTTGTTGCTTATTACAGCTGGCTAAATTCTATTTCCACATATGTGATAACATTCAATACTTAATTTAAAAAAAACCACACCCTCCTATCTCCATGGGCAGAATGTGTGCCTGTCCATTTGTTGACTTTGGATTTAATCATATGAGTTATTCTGGGCGATGTGATGTAGTGGGCATGATGGAAACAGATTCTCCAAATGTGTGTGTGTGCAGTCAGTACAGCCTCTTTTGTGACTTTCACTGTGGAGAAGAGTGCTCTCCAGGTACCCATTGCCTCTTCAACATAGGCCTCAAAATTAAAAAGTCAGAGTAGACCAGACCACAAGTTGCAACCAAAAGGAGGCCAGAGCTAACTTGTAGCTGACCCACAGATACATGAGAAAGAAAATCTAAGTGTTAGTTGCCACTGAAATTTGATGATTGTTTATTAAGCAAGCATTAATAGAGAATATTCCTTTTGCTAAGTAGAGAGCCTTGAGATAATCAATTCTATAGAGAAAAAATAAATTAGAGATAAGGCATAGAAATGAGGATGAGAAGATGGAATTAAATATTTAAATGAGGAGGTCAGAAATGGTTGCATAATAATAATAATATTGCAAGTTGTTGAGAAAATGAGCCATGTATATACCTGTGGGGACAGAATTTCCAGCCAGAAGAATGGCAGGAACAACAATTCTGAGGCTAGAATGTGCCAATCATATTTAAGTAACAGCAAAGAGGCGAGGAGAGCAGGGAGACAGATCTAAAGGCCTTAGATTCACTCTAAATTATATAGGAAACCACTGGGGGATTTTTAAAAGTATTTGTGGAATGAAATATGAGATTTATCTTTTAAAATAATTGCTCTGTCTGCTTTGTTGAGAACTGAGTAAAGGATGGAAAACTAAAGCATCAGTAACCAGGCTGGTTAGGAAGCTATAGAAATAGTTCAGAAGACAGTTAAAGATAGCCTAAACCAGTAGAGCATAGGTGTTCCAGGTCAGAAATATTCAACTTCTGGGTATTTTGAAGGCACAGCTTTAAATATTTGCTCATTCATTTTGATGTGAAGTATTAAAAAAAAAAACCTGGGAGTTTCAATAATAATTCTAAGCTGACTGGGAAAAAAACAAAACAAAAAAACAAAACTGTAAAGTGAAGCTGCTACTCACCAAAATAGAAAAGGCATTGACAGCAGAAAACACCAGAAAACACTGAACATAGCATGTATTGAAGTGACATGTTTGCAACAAGATATTGAGTGGAGAATTTCACTGATGCTCTGCAAAACAGTGCTGGGATCCACAGTAATAAACAGTGCATTCTAGACTCTGATGCCGGGAAAGAGAGGGCAGGAGGAGAAGAGGCTGACAGGTGAGATGATTGGAAGGCACCATCAACACAATGGACATGAGTTTGAGCAAACTCAGGGAGATAGAAAAGGACAGTGAAGCCTGGTATGGTTCAGTCCATGGGGTCACAAAGAGTTGGACATGACTGAGCAATTGAACAACAAAAAGATGCTCCATAATTTTAAAAAGTTAATTCATAAATAGAGTCAGACACCACTTTCCAGGGCTTATATACGAGACCAAACCTCTTTCTCAGTGAATGCCCTTTTTCCTACTGCTGTGCTCCTAACTCCACTCCATTCCTCACTAGAATGTCTGATCAAAATAAAATAAAGACAAGGAGAAAAGCAGGAAAATCTGGGTTACTACTGGTGAGTAAATTGATGTTATAAATAAAATAATTTTACTCTCTCTGCCAATTTGGGACAAAAGTAGCATTCTTTTCTCTCCAAGCAGAGTGACAAGAATTTACAGGTAGAGATTCACATTTAAAGGCACAGACACTGGACCTTCTTGCAAGGTAGGAGATTGGCATCTCATTTCCCTACTAGAAGCTTACTGGGCCATTGAACTTTATAATCTCCTTTGTGTTATTATAATAACAAAATAAGCTCTTTGTACAACTTGACACATGTTACTGGATTTGGTGTTTAGTAATTTTTTAAAGGAGGTATGGCTTGACAGAAGCTTAAGCAGAAGAACAGTAAGAATCCATGATAAGATTCTTAAGAATTTTTTTCTACCAGGAATAAAGTAATGAGAGGCACTCAGCAGTTCCTTTGGCTTTATGTTTGAACATGAAATTTAGAGATGGACATGGGACTGTCTAAGAGTCAGCTGCACCAGGAAAAGTGGCATGATACCCAAAGATAGTTTACCATGGACCATTGTTGGAGTGATGTTGAGACAAAGGTGATCCTTTGTTAGAAAGCAGAGGAACAGTAAGAATCCATGATAAGATTCTTAAGAATTTTTTTCTACCAGGAATAAAGTAATGAGAGGCACTCAGCAGTTCCTTTGGCTTTATGTTTGAACATGAAATTTAGAGATGGACATGGGACTGTCTAAGAGTCAGCTGCACCAGGAAAAGTGGCATGATACCCAAAGATAGTTTACCATGGACCATTGTTGGAGTGATGTTGAGACAAAGGTGATCCTTTGTTAGAGGGCTCCTCACAGAAAGCAGGAACTAGGGTAAAGCTGAACATATCCCCAAGAAATTTTTGAACGTTGTGGTCTGAGGCCACTAGGAAGAGACATAAACAAAACTTGCCAAATTCACCAAAGGAAAGATAAACAGAATGAATGAAGTTACCTGCCTACTTTATTGTTCTTCCTAAGTGTCAATTTGTCAAGCTCAGAATAGTAACAAATTTCAAAACAGAGAGGATGACCATGTAAGAATCAGACCACGCTACCCTTCCTCCTGGGCAGGGTGCTGGGGTAGGAGGAGGAATAGGAGTGGCCAATGCCACTCCAACTACTATAAGCAACAACTCTGGACGTGCCTGAAGGATTACATAGCATTTAATCAGCAGTAAGACTGGCTTTCTAAACACAACTGTTTTAACATTTAATATGAGAGAGTAACCAATAACCTATGGAATCTTTCTGATATACTCTTATTGATCAGAAAATAGAAACCTAATGATCACAGTTGAAAGTAATAATTAAGTACCTACTAGAATTTTAGCAGGCTCCTTATGTCATACCTCTGTAAATCATATCTATATGTTAAATACAATAGATAAACCTTTGTGCCATCTTGAGTAATATCACTTTCTCCTAATAACTCTTCCTTTTCATCATTTCTATAATTTAGATTGGAGAAGGCAAAGGCACCCCACTCCAGTACTCTTGCCTGGAAAATCTCATGGGCAGAAGAGCCTGGTAGGCTGCAGTCCATGGGGCCGCAAAGAGTTGGAAACGACTGAGCGACTTCACTTTCACTTTTCATTTTCATGCTTTGGAGAAGGAAACAGCAACCCACTCCAGTGTTCTTGCCTGGAGAATCCCATGGATGGGGGAGCCTGGTGGGCTGCTGTCTATGGGGTCACACAGAGTCGGACATGACTGAAGCAACTTAGCATCAACAGCAGCATAATGTAGATGCAAAAGTAAAGATCAAAATTATGCCCTTTAACCCTTCAAAGGATACTTGTGTTGGAAGCTGGGTGTTCTCCTAAATTAATGCAAAATGTACATTTAATGATAAATGCCCTCTGCTCTAATTTATATAAATTCTGGTTGAGTTGGAGAAAAGGTTTTTCCTTGTTGAGCAAAAATATTTCAGATATTCCACCTTAATGGGAATGAGGAGACAATGAGTCAACATATAACAATGAAGAATTTACTGCAGAATCTTTAAGAATATCTCATGTGACTATGGGTCTAATATGTATCTTTAAAGAAGCATGCATAGATTTTAGGCAATTTTTGTCAGTACACACCCCATGGTGTCAGTTTAATGTCAACTCTCTATTAGAAATCAATACAATCTTGTAAAGTAATTAGCCTTCAATTAAATGAATTTAAATTTTTAAAAAAGCATCAAAAATTAAACTAAAAAAGAAACATATAGTCCTTTTTTATTATTTTCTTTTTTTCTGTCTGTTTTATTTATTTATTTTACTGTAAAATATTGTATTTGTTTTTCCAAACATTGACTTGACTCCACCATGGGTGTACATGTATTTTCCATCCTGAATCCCCCTCCCACCTCCCTCCCAATCCCATCCCTCTGGGTCATTCCAGTGTACCAGCCCCAAGCACCCTGTATCATCCAGCGAACCTGGACTGGCCATTCATTTCACATGTGATAATTTACATGTTTCAATGCCACTCTCCCATCATCTTGCCCTCACCCTCTCCCACAGAGACCAAAAGACTGTTCAGTACATCTGTGTCTCTTTTGTTGTCTCGCATACAGGGTTATCATTATCATCTTTCTAAATTCCACATATATGTGTTAATATACTGTATTGGTGTTTCTTTCTGGTTTACTTCACTCTGTAGAATAGGTTCCAGTTTCATCCATGTCATTGGAACTGATTCAAATGTATTCTTTTTAATGGCTGAGTAATACTGCATTGTGTATATGTATCACCGCTTTCTTACCCATTTGTCTGCTGATGGGCATCTACTGAATCCCCCTCCCACTTCCCTCCCAATCCCATCCCTCTGGGTCATTCCAGTGTACCAGCCCCAAGCACCCTGTATCATCCAGCGAACCTGGACTGGCCATTCATTTCACATGTGATAATTTACATGTTTCAATGCCACTCTCCCATCATCTTGCCCTCACCCTCTCCCACAGAGACCAAAAGACTGTTCAGTACATCTGTGTCTCTTTTGTTGTCTCGCATACAGGGTTATCATTATCATCTTTCTAAATTCCACATATATGTGTTAATATACTGTATTGGTGTTTCTTTCTGGTTTACTTCACTCTGTAGAATAGGTTCCAGTTTCATCCATGTCATTGGAACTGATTCAAATGTATTCTTTTTAATGGCTGAGTAATACTGCATTGTGTATATGTATCACCGCTTTCTTACCCATTTGTCTGCTGATGGGCATCTAGGTTGCTTCCATGTCCTGGCTATTATAAACAATGCTGCAGTGAACATTGGGGTACACGTGTCTCTTTCTAGTTTCCTTGGTGTGTATTCCCAGCATTGGGATTGCTGGGTCATATGGACACCTTATCTTTGACAAAGGAGGCAAGAAAATACAGTGGAGA
Source organism: Madoqua kirkii (assembly GCA_006408675.1). Lineage (NCBI taxonomy): Eukaryota > Metazoa > Chordata > Mammalia > Artiodactyla > Bovidae > Madoqua > Madoqua kirkii. The sequence goes on from SJYC01147846.1 coordinate 8,852, forward strand.
AAAGACAATCTCTTTAACAATTGGTGCTGGGAAAACTGGTCACCCACTTTTAAAAGAATAAAACTAAAACACTTTCTAACACCATATACAAAAAGAAAGTAAAAATGGATTAAAAATCTAAATGTAAGACCAAAAACTATAAAAGTCCTAGAGGAAAATATAGGCGAAACACTCTTTGACATAAACCACAGCAGGATCCTCTATGACCCACCTCCCAAATATTGGAAATGAAAGCAAAAATAAACAAATGGGACCTAATTAAAATTACAAGCTTCTGCACAACAAAGGAAACTATACGCAAGGTGAAAAGACGGCCTTCAGAATGGAAGACAATAATAGCAAATGAAGCAATGGACAGATAATTAATCTCAAAAATATACAAGCAACTTCTGCAGCTCAATTCCAGAAAAATAAACTACAAACAAAAAGTGGGCCAAGGAACTAAACAGACATTTCTCCAAAAAAGACATACAGATGGCTAACAAACATATGAAAAGATGCTCAACATCATTCATTATCAGAGAAATGCAAATCAAAACCACAATGAGGTACCATTTCAGGCCAGTCAGAATGGCTGCTATCCAAAAGTCTACAAGCAATGCATTCTGGAGAGGGTGTGGAGAAAAGAGAACCCTCTTACATTGTTGGTGGGAATGCAAACTAGTACAGCCACTATGGAGAACAGTGTGGAGATTCCTTAAAACACTAGAAATCATTTTTTAAAAGTATAGTTTATTTACAATGATGTACTAGTTTCTGATGTATAGCAAAGTGATTCAGATATGTGTGAGTATATAATTTTTGATTATTTTCCATTATAGCTTATAACAAGGTATTGAGTATAATTTCTTGAGCTATAAAAAGAATGAAATAATGCCATTTGAAGCTATACAGATGGACCTAGAGATTATCATACCAAGTGAAGTAGGACATAGAAAGACAAATACATCATATATGTGAAAATCTAAAAACAATTGATATACGTTAACTTATTTACAAACAGAAACAGACTCACAGACATAAATACCAAACTTATGGGTCCCAAAGGGGAAAGAGGGGACAGGGATAAATTAGGAGCTTGGGTTAACAGATACATCCAGTTATTTTCTTTTCCTCTATAGCCTCACCTTTCTATTCTCTGATCTCTCTTTTTTGTACATCCTTAAAGCCTTTTATTTGTTCCTTTTAGACTCTTTCTTAGGAAATGTTAACTGTCAGATATTATATCTTATATTGAACTATTTATTAGTAATGTCCCAAGGCAATGGAAGACAGCAGTCCTTATGACAGAAACCTAACATAAGTCTGTAAAAGTAAAGGAAAAGACATAAAAATAATCAGCAGTTTCAAAGTTTAGGCCTAGCCAACTTTATATACTCCTTTGCTATACTTTTTGATTTGTTCTATGATGATCATATAATTTTAACTATTATTATCATTATTTTTTAATATGTTGAGAAAATCCATCTACTTTCTTAAAAATATACAGTACATTGATCTCTTATCTTTTCCTCTTGTTTTTGTTGTTCACCCTGAGAAATTTCACTCCTAAATATTTAGAAACAAACTAGGAGATATTACTTGATCAACCAGTGTTCAGTACAGCTACTGAAGACAGACCTTTCAATATGTATGTTGCTGCAAAATGACACCTAAGGGCAAGCATTGGCACTGCAAGAATTAGAGATCTCTCTCTCTGTCTCTTGACAAGCCTGGGGCCAATGAGCGTACAACAGCCTCAGCACATCTAGAAATATCAGGGGGCCTCTAGATGCCCAGATAACTCTTTTGTAGTCAGCCAACTAACTGGATGCTTCAAAATTATCAACAGCAGTTGAGACTGTACTTCAGATTGCACAGAAGTGGAAAAATAAATAACAATTTATTCAAACATAATTTGCAGGGTATGGGCAAATAAGCATTTCCCCCTGCCAGGTCAGTTTCAGTGATTGCATTGTAAGAATGGTTTTATTTCAGAACTACAGATGACCCTTCCCAAGGTATAACTTTTCATGCCAGGTTTTCAACTGGTAGCAGTTCTGCTCCCAAAATGACTGAGATTATTGCCAAGTCTGGCTAAAAAGAAGCATTAAGTAGCAATGATGTTATCAGTCTCTGCTTTCCCTGATTCTGTTCAGAAATAGCTACTAAATTTGTGCAACATGCCACACTGGCCAAACTGTTTATGAGCCATCTCTAATTATGCCCAAGAGGTTTTTGTTATTCTCCCCTAGTCCCTCCACTGGTGGTTTTGAAAATTAGTAAACATTCTGCTTTCATCCATTTGCTTGTTCAACTATGTTAGCTGAGTTTCTATGGGTACAAGGCATTCAGGCAATTTACTAGTTATGGTCCAGTTGAATTCCCTGGTGGATTAGATGGTAAAGAATCTTCCTGCAATGCAAGAGACCTGGTTTGATCCCTGGGTCTGGAAGACCCCCTGGAGAAGGAAATGACAATTCACCCCAGCATTCTTGCCTGGAGAATTCCATGGACAGAGGAGCCTGGTGGGCTGCAGTCCATGGGGTTGCAAAGAGTAGGACATGACTGAGCGACTAACACTCATTTTCAGTTGAAACAAGCTGCTCAATGATTTGAATAAAGGATTTCATAAGAGTGAAGCAGTTTAGCATGCAGGCAACCATAAGTTTGTTCTCTGTGAGGCTCTTTCTGTTTTGTAGGTAAGTTCATTTGTATTATTTCTCTTCAGATTCCACATGTAAGGGATGTAGTACAATATTTCTCCTTCTTGCTCTTATTCTATTAAACTTCCTCTATTCAAATCACTGTATAGTTTGTTTCAACTGAAAGTGAAGTGAGTGAAAATATAAGGTGCTCAGTCATGTCCCACTCTTTGTGACCCCATGGACTGTAGCCCAACAGGCTCCTCTGTTCATAGAATTCTCCAGGCAAGAATACTAGAAAGGGTAGCCATCCCCTTCTCCACGGGATCTTTCTGACATCTCTTAAGTCTCCTGCATTGGTAGGCAGGTTCTTTACCACTAGCGCCACTTGGGAATCCCCTAAACTTATGGTTATCAGGGAGGATTTGTAAGAAAGGGATAGTTAAAGAGTTTGAGATGGACATGTACATACTGCTATAATTAAAATGGATAACCAAAAGGGACCTAGTGTATAGTGCATTGAACTCCGCTGGGCATTATGTGGCAGCCTGGATACACGTATATGTATTACTGAGTCACTTTGCCATCACCTTAAACTATCACAATATTGTTAATTGGCTATACCACAATACAAAATTAAAAGTTAAAAGAAATGTGCATAGGCCTACAGGCCTTGATCTAAAAAAAAGGAAAAAGAAAAAGAACTGTTAACATTAATAGTGGATTAGGGTAAAAATAAATAGACTAGTAAACAGCAGATAAAATTCTATTTTGGCAAGTCTTCTAGTCAAAGTATTTTGCACCATTGTCTTAATTAACAAATTAAGCCAGGTAGCTATTTTGCAGATTTTTATACATATGGTACCTATATGATCTACTGAGACTTTCAGAAGCAGTCTTTGAGCCATTCTATATAAAAATAGTTGGATGGTTGAATATCCCATATTTAAGGTTCCTATCCAAGAACTTCACTTATATCTTTACTTATTTATTACTGGGCATTGCAGCTGGTGGAAAAAAATGGAATTTGTCATTTGGATTTATAATTGCCTAATTTCTTGCATAGTGATATCTTTCATGGACTCATACCATAATATGGGATCGGTACAAAACAATGCATGGCACAAGATGCTTTAGAAAATCATGGAGAAGTTTGGAATGTGATAGACTAAAAATCCAATACAAGGCTCCTACTGTGTGGGAGATTTTCTATTGCCAGCCTCCTGCGATTTGGATAATGGTTTGCTGGCTCCTCTGATGCTTGGCAGCCAGCAGCATCTATTGTCATCTTTCACCAGGAACTCTTTCAGTGACTCTGGTGAAATATAGCCCCTTGAGCTGCTTCTGTAGCAACTTACATTATGAAGCAGCACCAGTTTCCACGAGTGTGGCACCAAGGTGACCTCTCCGACTTCACCGGAGATGCTTTCCTATTTCTCCCATGTGTATGACGCTGTTCACACTTTTAAGAAGCTTTTTATCAGCTAGACTATGAGTTGAAGCTAAATTTTATTAATTTTTATTCTAAATGTCAATAAAATCACTTATTTTTCCTTTATTCTGTAATAATATGGTGGAAAAATTAATTGAATTAATTTCAAATGTTAATACTACAGCTATGGTAAAACTACTCTTTTACACAATGTATTACTATTTTATACATGACTGGGTTCAACTCAGTATTAATTTTAAGGATGTTTGTGTCTACGATTATGAGGAAATTGATTGTATTTTCTTTTATTTCTCAGGTTTGAGAGTTAGGTTTCTGCCACTATCATATAACAGATTTTACCCTCCTCTTATTTTGAAAGATTATTGTGTGGGATCTGTATGGTTTCTTCCTTAAATGTTTTACAAAACTCTCCAGCAAGATCATTTCATATGGAATTTTCATTATGAAAAGGTTTTGATTATGATTTCAGTTTCTTTCATCCATAGGAACTATCTGAATTTTTATTTCTGTTTTTGTTTTTGTCTTTAAAAATTGTCCATTTCATTTAACAAATGTACAAGTATATATTATGCTTCACTTTTGATTTTTAGTTCTTTGTGTGATGATATCTTTAAGCATATTTTAAAACAGAAAAAAATCTAATTATAGTGCTGTAAAGCTGACCTTTAGTCACAGTGACTGAAGGCTATTATGAATGAAAGCAACTTTCTACTTGCTCAGGTCAATGTCCTCTTAATGTTCTTTGTGATAAACATTTCAAGTAGGCATGAAGGTGACCATTAAAAGGACTGTAAAGTAACAAATTTTAGTCACAGTTCCCCCTAAAATAAGGAGGCTCTTGACAGAGGGAACCATATATGTCTGTAGATAAAAGAGAACAGGATGTTGCTTCAGACTCAAAAATTAAAATATTTATCACCAGATGATTTTTCCTTTAGGATATTTCAGGTAGGAGATAATTGTTTTTGTAGCATCCTTTAATAGCAGCAGAAGTAAACTACTGTGCACAATCTGTTTGTCTCCCTAGGAGAGTTGTTGTGCTATTATTAGCACTACCAAGGGAAACAAATTTTATGCTAGTGGATAAGTTGGCAACCTGAATCATCAGCTCCATTTTACAAAGTTACATTACAATGGACGAGTTATATAATAATACACTGAGCCTGTCTCTGTGAATAATTGGCTTCTTTACAAAGCTCCAGATGATAAATAAATACATTTAAGCACCATCAGCAATAAATTATTATGTTTACAAAATTAAACTCTAATATATATAATAAATTACATGGTTTCCAAATTTTTTGTCTTATCACCATATATAAACAGGTTTGACACTTTAGTCAAATGTCTTATTTAGGCTTTTTTTCCTCCTTTTTCTTTCTCTCTCTCTCTTTTTCTTTTTGGACAGGCCAAATTGACTGGGGGCTTCCCTAGTGGCTCAGCAGTGAAGCATCCATCTGCAATGCAAGAGATGCAGGAGACTGGGGTTTGATCCCTGGGTGGGAAGGATCCCCTGGAGGGGGGCATGGCAACCCATTCCAATATTCTTGCCTGGAGAATCCCATAGACAGAGGAGCCTGGTGGGCAAAAAGTCAGCCCCACTGAGCATGGACACACACATGCTTGAAAACTGGCTGACAGAGTGGGGCCTAGTTTAGTTTCCTAATCTTTCCTTACTGTACATTTTCTAAACTGAGTATTTAACACTCATTTCTTTTTTCTCTTTAAACATCTAATATCCTCCTTTTAATTTTTCTTTTGTATGCCCTCTGTGCTTCCCCAGTTTCCCTTCCTTACTCCTTCCTGAAACTCTCTGTATGGATGAGAAACTCTCTCTGTCTGGCTACATACATTTTCTGCTCTAATTATTCTTATTCCTTAGATCTTATCTCAGTGTATAGATTTAAATCACATATATGCACAGATAACATCCAAATTAATGTTTTATCCTGAACTCTCTCATGAAATGTACTTGTGGGTATGTGTATGTTCTACTCTTTGCAACCCCATGGATTATACCCTGCCAAATTCCTCTGTCCATAAAATTTTCCAGGCAAGAGTACTGGAGTATGTTGCAATTTCCTTTTCCAGGGGAGGGAAGCCCCTTGAAATAGCTCTGCTGCTGCTGCTAAATCGCTTCAGTCATGCTGACTCTGTGCGACCCCATAGATGGCAGCCCACCAGGCTCCCCCATCCCTGGGAGTCTTCAGGCAAGAACACAGGAGTGGGCTGCTCTGCTATATCTCTATTTTGAAGTCTCATGGGCATCTCAAACTCACAATGTCAAAACTACAAATGACAAATTTCCTTTTCAGATCAGCTCATAGCTCAGTTTTTCACATCTTTGCCAAAGCACAAACCTTAACATGATTTCTCAGGGGTAGAAAACTTGCAGTTTTCTTTCTCTAAATTCTTTCTCCATATCCTAGGACTATCCTATTAGCCAATCTTGAAATTCTGCCTTCAAAGTAATCAGGAAACTAATGACTGCACCTCCTCCAAATTTGTTAGACTGTACAAATTAATATTATCTTATCCATATTATAGTTATCATCTAACTTGTTTTCCTATCTCTGTTCTTTCAGTTTTTGTAATAATTGATAAAAAATAGTATGCACACTTGAGAGTATGAGATAGGAGTTTTGAAAATAAAAATACCTTAATAAATCCAAAATTATAACCCAAAAGGATATTCTATATATCTTAATAATATTACATATGATATGAAAATCTATAAATATCAATATCCTGATAGTGCTTAACCATAGTGATTCTATCCCTGGATCATAGAAATGCTCCATTTTGGGGTCAAATGACTGAATGAATAAATACATGAATGGAACCAGCCATCTGAATTCTATGATAAGGGAGGGGCAATTATCAGAGAACAGGTCATGCTGATAAAATATCCAAATAAAAATGTTTTGGGGAACAAAAACTAAAATAGTTTTATTATTGGATTATAAGGTTGGTTCAGTTTAGTTCAGTTGCTCAGTCATGTCCAACTCTTTGCAACCCCATGGACTGCAGCATGCCAGGCCTTCCTGTCCATCACCAACTCCCAGAGTTTACTCACATTCATGTCCACTGAGTCAGTGATGCCATCCAACCATCTCATCCTCTGTCATCCCCTTCTCCTCCCACCTTCAATTTTTCCCAGCATCAGGGTCTTTTCAAATGAATCAGTTCTTTGCATCAGGAGGCTGCATTGCAGGTGGATTCTTTACCAACTGAGCTATCAGGGAAACATATAAGGTCGGTAATTATTTCGATTAGTAAAAGTTTGCATAATTAAGTGTTTTTTAAAAATCAAAAAGCATGATAAACATGTAAGTATACACACACACACTGATCTTATTTTGACTGCAGAGTTATATAGAAGAGTTCTAAATGCATATTTAAGAAGAAGAAATAGAATGGAAAAGAGGAAAATAGCCATTAATTAGGGAGGCAATCCTATTAAAAACCCAGGCATGCTCATGAGAACAGAAATCATGCTATTTCTGGCCTCCCCGGTGGCTCAGAGGTTAAAGCGTCTGCCTGCAATGCAGGAGACCTGGGTTTGATCCCTGGGTTGGGAAGATCCCGTGGAGAAGAAAATGGCAACCCACTCCAGTATTCTTGCCTGGAGAATCCCATGGAAGGAGGAGCCTGGTGGGCTACAGTAGTCCATGGGGTCGCAAAGAGTCGGACACGACTGAGGGACTTCACTTCTTTGCTTCCATAGGATGAACATTTTGATATTTAAAATATAGTACAATAAAATTATAGTTTACATATGCATTATATGTTTTGGAATATACATATATTTGGATATATCACAGAGATGTTTACACAAAAGTAACTACAGTATGTTTCACTAGTGAACAAAGAACTTTGAAAAGTGATTTTTGACTATTCATTATTCATCAACCTGGGTTGCTAACTATTTGTATAACTTATCTTTTGGCCGTAGCAATGTTTAATAGCAAATAGCATGGGAAATAAGTGACTTAAAGGCAAAACTACTCATTTTGTGTCCATGAGTAAATGAATGAACTGTGTCTCTGCTTGACTCTGCTCAATGGTAGTGGGTTCAGCAAGATTTACCTCCAAAATGCAGCTTGGCTCTAAATATGTTTACATCTAA
>SJYC01147852.1:0-11449 GCA_006408675.1 Madoqua kirkii
TTCATGCATCAAGTCCAATTATTTCTCAGAATATATAAAGAAGGAAATTATCCTATGTGAAAAAATGTTGCTAAAAATGTTTCTGGTAATTAATTTTAATCTATAATTGTTTTTTTTCCATATCATTTCTAGGGTAGTCAGATATTTTGAAATATAAGTCATTATTTGGAGCTAAGCAAAGATCCAATATAATCACATTTCTGTTTCATTGCTATTTCAAAATTCTCATAGGCACCCTACCTTTCTGTCATTCCAAGTATTAGGTGACTATTAAAATGACTAAAACCATGTGATAAGGCAAAATGTAAAAATTTGAAATCTGCAATGTTCTTTAAGCATAAAATAATTTCATGCAAATGAAAATTATGATGATAAAATGTTTGGTTCCACATAGATCTCATGTTTTAATGGATGAGAATTTAATGGTGATGGTAGAGCATATGCATTTTCAACTGGCACTAGAGGAAAAATTGCAAAGTTACAGCTGATTGAAAATGCTTGGCAGAAGTATTCACTTATGTGGTCCAAAAATATAATATCTAATATGCTGGTTAGATTCAGGAAACAAATATACTTAACTGGCACTTATGTGGAATATTTCAGATATTGCTGCAGATGAAACCTTTATGGATGATAATCTGTTTAGAATAAAGTACAGACAAAAATCTTGTCTAGCACAGAGAGCCCTGTTGTTCATTTCTGTATAGTATGCCAACCTTAAAACACATATTTAATGACATGCCCATGAAGGTAATTGAAAAGAATAGAAGCACTTATAAAAATTACTTGGGAGGAAACATTTTATTGCATTTTTACAACCGAGGATTTAAAATGCACATTATGGATAAGGGAATAAAGGTAACATCAATCAATTTTGCCATTTTTCTATGTGATAAGTGGCTAGGATATAGAAATGTATTTGACAATTTCTTAAATAAGTGCCTGGTAACTCTCTAAAAATACAAATACTTACATTAAAATAATAGATAACATTATTTGGTGGAGTCCATTACCTATATATATGTATATATATCCACATATATATTATTTTTCTGCTATTCATACTTAAGGTTAGGCTTCCCAGGTGGCACAGAGGTAAAGAATCTGCCTGCAAATACAGGAGATGCAAGAGACGTGGGTTTGATCCTTGGATTGGGAAGAATTCCTGGAGTAGGAAATGGCAACCCACTCCAGTATTCTCGCCCCTGAAAATTCCATGGGCAGAGGAGCCTGACAGGCTACAGTCCATAATTTCATAAAGAGTACTGAACACAAGAACACACAGGTTAGAAACCCTAGTATGGAAATACAATTGTCTTAACACGCAATTATTATCCTTAAATAAATTATTTTAAGTTTACTTGATGTTCTGGATAATAAAGCTCTTGGTTACCCAGCTCCAAGTATTTTAAAATGCAGATATTAGAATCAATATTTTTGGGATATGGAAACTTGGAAGTGATGTTTTGTTGTTAGTCACTAAGCAGTGTCTGGCTCTTTTGCAACCCCATAGACTGTAGCCTGTCTGTTCCTCTGGCCATGGGATTTTCCAGGCAAGAATGCTAGAGTGGCTTGCCTTTCCTTCTGTAGGGGATCTTCCCAACTCAGGAATCAAACTTGCATCTCCTGCTTGATAGGAAGTTTCCTTATGCTTAAGCCACCTGGAAAACCATATAAGTGATAGTAAGCTGCTATTTCATGAAGGTATAATACGCCCAACATATTTCATTTATGTATTGCCTTACTAGTATTTTTAAAATAGGGGGAAGCAGAATACATTCTCATATTACATCTATGGAAACTGAGGCTTAGACTTGTTCAATAATTTGTCTTTTTAACAAGCTCTTCTATTAGGATGAAAACATTTTCTATCTCCAAAACTTGTTAGAAGACCATAGTAATTTATTGCTAGAGTCAAGATCTGTACTAAATAAATGCTGATATTTAAAAAAGAAAAATCAGCCTTAAAAGCAAGGTCATTAATGAAGAGCAAGTGAGTATTTCTGCTTGAAGATATGCCATTACATAGAAAATCTGAGATTCATAGACCCGAATTAAAAAACGAATAGTGTTGTGGGATAATATATGTATATTGTTTTATCTTTCTGAATGTCAGTCTGTTCACCTCTAAAGTAAATATCTTATGAGCAAAGGTACTATATTGTGGACTTTTTTTTTTGTTTCAAGAACATTTGTAGAATGAATAGCTTTCAAATTGGTCCATATACTCAAAACTATGTTGTTGTTGTTGTTGTTTTTCCAGTAGTCCTATTACAGATGTGAGAGCGGGACGATAAAAAAGGCTGAAGCCTGGGAGAATAAGATGGCAGAGGAGTAGGTGGATGTGGAGTACATCTCTCTCCATGGAAACATCAGGAATACACCCTCAGACACAGAAGTGCATGCAGAACACCAGCTGAGAGCAGACAGGAGTACCTGACCAGCGGAAAAGAACATATGGAGCCACGCAAAACTCAGTAGGATAAAGGAACTAGGGGGAGAAACAGGAGTGTTAATAGGACTAGACCTGCCCTCAGCAGGTGGGGGAATGCAGTAGGGGTCCAATCCCCACACTGGAGCAATTGTAGAAGTCAGAGGAGAAACATTTAAGGCTGCGAGTGAAACAGCTGATCCGTGGCTGCCTAAGTGGAATGAGAATCAGATCGTCTTTGCCACAGCCATACATACTCCAGACAGGGATGCAGGTCCCCGGGAAGGCGCAGCAGCTGGGAGCTGGCGTTTAGGGATTCCGGAGCAAGCCCAGGGTGAGGGCTGCTATTGGCTGCAGAGAGATGCATCGAGGGGATGTGAGGGAGGAGACTGTAATGGGAAATGTCTGTGGAGGAAAGCCAGGCAGCCATGGAAGCAAAGCAATACTGCTGAGTCAGGCATAAGGGGTGGAGCCATCACCACAGCTTCTCTCTCCCCACACGCCAGCATCAGCAGCTGAAGAACAGAGAGGCTGGCTCCTCAAACGCCTGCCACAGTGAACTACAGAGCAGGATCCCACCCAGGGTGCTCCTTTAACTGACTGATGCACCAAACTACAGAAAAGACCACACCAAGGGTGCCCCTTAAAGTGTCTCAGTTCAGTTCAGTCGCTCAGTCCTGTCTGACTCTTCACGACTCCAGGAAGGCAGCACGCCAGGCCTCCCTGTCCATCACCATCTCCCAGAGTTCACTCAGACTCACATCCATCGAGTCAGTGATGCCATCCAGCCATCTCATCCTTGGTCGTCCCCTTCTCCTCCTGCCCTCAATCTCTCCCAGCATCAGAGTCTTTTCCAATGAGTCAGCTCTTCGCATGAGGTGGCCAAAGTACTGGAGTTTCAGCTTTAGCATCATTCCTTCCAAAGAAATCCCAGGGCTGATCTCCTTCAGAATGGACTGGTTGGATCTCCTTGCAGTCCAAGGGACTCTCAAGAGTCTTCTCCAACATCACAGTTCAAAAGCATCAATTCTTCGGTGCTCAGCCTTCTTCACAGTCCAACTCTCATATCAGGAGAGTTGGAAAAACCATAGCCTTGACTAGACAGACCTTAGTCGGCAAAGTAATGTCTCTGCTTTTGAATATACTATCGAGGTTGGTCATAACTTTTCTTCCAAGGAGTAAGCGTCTTTTAATTTCATGGCTGCAGTCACCATCTGCAGTGATTTTGGAGACCAAAAAAATAAAGTCTGACACTGTTTCCACTGTTTCCCCATCTGTTTCCCATGCACTGATGGGACTGGATGCCATGATCTTTGTTTTCTAAATGTTGAGCTTAAACCAACTTTTTTGCTTTCCTCTTTCACTTTCATCAAGAGGCACAAATCTCACTATATATGAAGCTTACACAACCACTGGATCAACCTTTGGAGGGAAGAAACCTAAAGGAAGAAGGAATTCTACCTTGAAGCCTTGGAAAAGGAGACCTCAAACACAATAAATTAAAATAGAATAATGTAAAGGCAGATAAATACTACATAAATAAAGGAACAAACCAGAAACACAGAAATCCAAATAAATGAAGAAGAAATAGGCAAACTACCTATAAAAAGAATTCAGAATAGTGATAGTAAATATGATCAAAAACCTTGAAAACAAAATGGAGAAAATGCTAGAATCAAGTAACAAAGACCTAGAAGAATTAAAGAATAAACATACAGAGATAAACAGCACAATTAATGAAATTAAAAATACTCTAGAAGGAAACAATAGCAGACTATCTGAAGCAGAAAAACAAATCAGTGAGCTGGAAGATAAAATGGTGGAAATAACTTCTGAAGAGCAGAATAAAGTAAAAAGAATGAAAAGAACTTAGGATAGTCTCAGAGACCTCTGGGACAATATCAAGCACACCAACATTTGAATTATAAGGGTCCCAGAAGAAGAAGAGAAAAAGAAAAGGTATGAGAAAATTTTTGAAGAGATTATAGTTGAAAATTTCCCCAATATAGAAAAGGCAATAGTCAATCAAGTCTAATAGACAGAAAGAGTCCCATACAGGATAAACCCAAGGGGAAACATGCAAAGACACATATTAATCAAACTAACAAAGATTAAACACAAAGAAATAATATTAAAAGCAGCAAGGGAGAAGCAACAAGTAACATAAAATTGAAATCCAATACACTTAACAGCTGGTCTTTCAACAGTAACTCTGCAGGTCAGAAGGAAATGGCAGGATATATTTAAAGTACTAAAGGGAAAAATCTATAACCAACATTATGGTACCTGACAAGGACCTCATTCAGCGTTAACGGGGAAATAAAAAGCTTTTCAGACAAGCAAAAGTTAAGAAATTTCAGTACAGCCAGCTTTACAAAAAATGTTAAAGGGACATATATAGTCAAGAAATACAAGAAAATAAAAAGATCTACAAAATCAACCCCAAACAATTAAGAAAATGGCGAGAGGAACATATATATCAATAATTACTTAAAATGTAAATGAGTTAAATGCTCCAACCAAAAGACACAGACTAGCTGAATGAAGACAAAAATAAGACCCATATATATGCTGTCTACAAGAAACCCACTTCAGACCTAAAGACACATAAAGACTGAAAGTGAGAGAATGGAAAAATATATTCTATGCAAATGGGAAGCAAAAAAAATTCTGCAGTAGCAATCCTCATATCAGACAAAATAGACCTTAACATAAAGAAGATTACAAGAGGTAAGGAAGGACACTACATGATGATAAAGGGATCAATCCAAGAGGAAGATATAACAATTGTAAATATCTATTCACTCAACATAGGAGCACTTCAATACATAAGACAAACATTAACAGGCATAAATGGAGAAATTGACAGTAACACAATAGTAGGAGACTTTAACACCCCACTGACACCAATGGACAGATCATCAAAACAGAAAATTGATAAGGAAACACAAGTCTTAAATGATTCTTCAGAATTGATGGATCTCATTGATGTCTCCAGGACAACCATCCAAATGCAGAAGAATAAACCTTCTTCTCAAATGCACATGGAACATTCTCCAGGATAGACCACATCTTGGGTCACAAATCAAACCTCAGTAATTTAAGAACATTGAAATCTTATCAATCATCTTCTCTGAGCACAATGATATGAGACTAGACGCCAATTACAACAACAACAAAACTGTACAAAACACAAACACATAAAGATTAAACATCTTTCTAAATAACCAACAGATTACTGAAGAAATCAAAAAGGAAATCAAAAAATTTCTAGAAACAAATGACAATGAAAACATGACAACTCAAAACCTATGGGATGCATCAAAAGCAGTTCTAAGAGGGAAGTTTATAGCAATACAATCCTACCTCAAGAAACAAAGAAAACATCAAATAGACAACCTTACTTTACACCTAAAACAACTGGAAAAAGAAGAGCCAAAAAAAAGACCCCAAAATTAGTAGAAGGGAAGAAATCATAAAGATCCAAGCAGAAATAAATATAAAAGAAATGAAAGATACAATAGTAAAGATTAATAAAACTATAAGCTGTTTCTTTGAGAAAATAAACCAAAATTGACAAATCTTTAGACAGACTCATCAAGAAAAAAAGAGAGAAGAATCAAATTAACAAAATTAGAAATTTAAAGGAGAGGTTACAACAGACAATGCAGAAATACAATGATTATAAGAGACTATTATGAGCAACTATATGGCAATAAAATGGATAGCCTGGAAGAAATGGAAGATTCTTAGAAAAGTTCAATCTTCCAAGACTGAACCAGGAAGAAATAGAAATTATGAACAACCCAATTATAAGCACTGAAATTGAAGCCATGATCAAAAATCTCCCAAAACATAAAAGCCCAGCACCAGATGGCTTCACAGGAGAATTCAATCAAACATTTAGAGAAGAGTTAATTCCTATCCTTCTAAAATTCTTTCAAAAATTGAAGAGGAAGGAAAACTTCCAAACTCACTCTATGATGCCATCACCCTGATACCAAAATCAGACAAAGACAACACACAAAAAAGAAAACTACAGGCCAATATCACTGATGAACCTTTTGTAAAATTCTTCATCAAAATTTTAGCAAACAATATTCAGCAACACATCAAAAAGCTCTACACCATGATCAAGTTGGGTTTGTTTGAGGGAAGTAAGGATTCTTCAATGTATGCAAATCAATCAATGTGATACACCATATTAACAAACTGATCCGGTATTCTTGCCTGGAGAATCCCAGTGATGGAGGAGCCTGGTGAGCTGCTGTCCATGGGGTCACACAGAGTCGGACACGACTGAAGAGATTTAGCAGCAGCAGCATATTAACAAACTGCAACATAAAAACCATTATGATAATCTGAATAGATGGAGAAAAAAAACTTTTGACAAAATCTAGCACCCATTTATGATTAAAACTCTTCAAAATATGGGCATAGAAGGAACCTATCTCAACATAGTAAAGACCATATATGATAAGACTACAGCAAACACTATTCTCAATAGTGAAAAAATGAAAGCATTCCCCCTAAGATCAGGAACAAGATAAGGGTGTCCACTTTCATTGCTATTATTCAACACAATTCTGGAAGTCCTAGCTACAGCAATCAGAGAAGAAAAATATATAAAAGGAATCCAGATTGGAGAGAAGAAATAAAGTTCTCACTGTTTGCAGATGACATGAAACTGTATATAGAAAACCCTAAAGATAATATCATAAAATTACTAGAGCTAGTCAGTGAATTTAGCAAAGTTGCAAGATACAAAATCAATACACAGAAACCACTTTCGTTTTATATAATAACAATGAAAAATAAGAATTAGAAATTAAGGAATCAATCCCATTCACCAATGCAACCAAAATAATTAAATATCTAGGAATAAACTTTCCTAAGGAGACAAAAGGTCTGTAGAGAGAAAATTATAAGACAATGATGAAAGAAATCAAAGATGACATAAACAGATGGACTGATATTCCATGTTTCTGGGTAGGAAGATTCAATACTGTGAAAATGACTATACTACCAAATGCAAACTGCAATTTACAGATTCAATGCAATCCCTATCAAATTACCAATGACATTTTCCATAGACCTAGAACAAAAGATTTCACAATTCATATGAAACACAAAAGACCCCGAATAGCCAAAGCAGTCTTGAGAAAGAAGGATGGAATTGGAGAAATCAACCTTCCTGACTTCAGAATATACTACAAAGCTACAGTCATCAAGACAGTATGGTACTGTCACAAAAACAGAAATACAGATCAATGGAACAAAATAGAAAGCCCAGAAATAAACCAATACACCTTATTTTTAACAGAGGAGGCAAGAATATACAATGGAGCAAAGGCAGCCTCTTCAATAAACGGTGCTGGAAAAACTGGACAGCTCATGTAAAAGAATGAAGTTATAACACTTCCTAAGACCATACAGAATGTTAAACTCCAAATGGATTAAAGCCCTAAATGTAACCAGAAACTATAAACCTCTGAGAGGAAAACATAAGCAGAACACTTAATGACATAAATCAAAGCAAGATCTCTATGATCTTGCTCCTCTACCTCCTAGAATAATGGAAATAAAAGCAAAAGTAAACAAGTAGGACCTGATTAAACTTAAAAACTTTTGCAAGGCAGAGGAAAGTATAAGCAAGGTGAAAAGACAACCCTTAGAATGGGAGAAGATAACAGCAAATGAAACAAATGACAAAGGATTAATTTCTAACATATAGAAGTAGCTTATACAATTCAGCGCCAGAAAAACAAACAACCCAATCAAAAAGTGGGAAAGAGACTTAAACAGACATTTCTCCAAAGAAGACATACAGATGGCTAACAAACATGAAAACATGCTCAATATCTCTCATTATTCAGTTCAGTTCAATTATTCAGTTGTGTCCAACTCTTTGCAACCCCATGGACCATAGCACGCCAGGTCTCCCGGACCATCACCAACTCCTGGAGTTTACTCAAATTATCTCCATTGAGTCGGCGATGCCATCCAACCATCTCATCTGTTATCTCCTTCTCTTGCCTTCAATCTTTCCCAGCATCAAGGTCTTTTCAAATGAGTCATTTCTTATCAGGTGGCCAAATTATTGGAGTTTCAGCTTCAACATTAGTCCTTCCAATGAACACTCAGGACCAGTTTCCTTTAGGATGGACTGGTTGGCCTCTTTGCAGTCCAAGGGACTCTCAAGAGTATTCTCCAATACCACAGTTCAAAAGCATCAATTCTTCGGCAGTCAGCTTTCTTTATAATCTAACTCTCACATCCATACATGATTACTGGTAAAACCATTACCTTGACGAGACGGACCTTTCTCATCAAGGCAATGGTTTTTCCAGTGGGTTTTCTCTCATTATTAGAGAATGTTTTTTCTCTCATTATTAGAGAAACACAAATCAAAACTGCAATGAGATATCACCCCACATCAGTCAGAATGGCCAGCAAAAAGTGTACAAATAACAAATGCTGGAGAGGGTGTGGAGAAAAGGGAACACTCTTGTACTGCTGATGGGAGTGAAGATTGATACAGCCACTATGGAAGACGCTATGGAGATTCCTTATAAAACTAAGAATAAAACCACCATATGACCCAGCAATCCCACTCCTAGGCATATACCCTGAGCAAACTGAAATTTAAAAAGATACATGTATCCCATTTTTCATTGCAGCACTATTTACAATAGCTAGAACATGGAAGCAACTTAGATGTCCATCAACAGATGAGTGGATAAAGAAGCTATGGTACACATACACAATGTAATATTACTCAGCCATAAAGAGGAATGTATTTGAGTCAGTTCTGATGAGGTGGATGAACCTAGAACCTATTGTACAGAATGAAGTGAGTCAGAAAGAGAAAGAGAATATTGTATTCTAATATATATATATATATGGAATCTAGAAAAATGGCACTGAACAATTTATTTACAGGGCAGCAATGGAGAAACAGACACAGAAATGGACTGGTTGGCCTCTTTGCAGTCCAAGGGACTCTCAAGAGTATTCTCCAATACCACAGTTCAAAAGCATCAATTCTTCGGCAGTCAGCTTTCTTTATAATCTAACTCTCACATCCATACATGATTACTGGTAAAACCATTACCTTGACGAGACGGACCTTTCTCATCAAGGCAATGGTTTTTCCAGTGGGTTTTCTCTCATTATTAGAGAATGTTTTTTCTCTCATTATTAGAGAAACACAAATCAAAACTGCAATGAGATATCACCCCACATCAGTCAGAATGGCCAGCAAAAAGTGTACAAATAACAAATGCTGGAGAGGGTGTGGAGAAAAGGGAACACTCTTGTACTGCTGATGGGAGTGAAGATTGATACAGCCACTATGGAAGACGCTATGGAGATTCCTTATAAAACTAAGAATAAAACCACCATATGACCCAGCAATCCCACTCCTAGGCATATACCCTGAGCAAACTGAAATTTAAAAAGATACATGTATCCCATTTTTCATTGCAGCACTATTTACAATAGCTAGAACATGGAAGCAACTTAGATGTCCATCAACAGATGAGTGGATAAAGAAGCTATGGTACACATACACAATGTAATATTACTCAGCCATAAAGAGGAATGTATTTGAGTCAGTTCTGATGAGGTGGATGAACCTAGAACCTATTGTACAGAATGAAGTGAGTCAGAAAGAGAAAGAGAATATTGTATTCTAATATATATATATATATGGAATCTAGAAAAATGGCACTGAACAATTTATTTACAGGGCAGCAATGGAGAAACAGACACAGAAAATAGACTTACGGACATAGGGAGAGGGAATAAGAGGGTGAGATGTATGGAGAGTAACATAGAAATTTACATTACCATATGTGAAATAGATAGCCAATAGGAATTTGCTGATGGCTCAGGAAACTCAGACAGGGGCTCTGTATCAATCTAGAGGGGGATGGGGAGGGAGATGGGAGGAAGAGAGAGGATATATGTATATCTATGGATGATTCATGTTGAGGTTTGACAGAAAACAACAAAATTCTGTAAAGCAATTATTCTTCAATTAAAAAAAATAAGGCTGAGGTCTGAAGAATTTATGCCTTGGAACTGTGATGGTGGAGAAGACTCTTGAGAGTCCCTTGGACAGCAAGGACATCAACCTAGTCAATCTTAAAGAAAATCAACACTGAATGTTCATTGGAAGGATAGATACTATAGCTGAATCTCCAATACTTTGGCCACCTGATCCAAAGCATCGATTCACTAGAAAAGACCATGATTTGGGTTGAAGGCAGGAGGAGAAGGGAATGACAGAGGACAAGATGGTTGAATGGCATCACTGATTCAATGGACATGAACTTGAGCAAACTCTAGAAGATGGTGAAGGACAGGGAAGCCTGGCATGCAGCAGTCCACGGGATCAGAAACAGACATAACTGAGCAACTGAACAACAAAATAACTTTCAAAGATGTAGTGTCTCCTTCCTAGAGAAAAGAGCAAATTTGCCTACCCCCTTGGAAGAAAGAGATAGTGTTTCCCTCTGGAACTGTGGTCTAACAATTATATTGTTCAGTATTACAGAGTTGGATTCCATAGACTCACAGATCATCTCTCTTATAACACAACTTTCTGCATGGTTGATGCTACCTCTTTTCTTTCCATGGGCCTTTGGGAACCGTGGCTAAAACTGTCTTCATTTGGGTTGCCATTACATACCATAAATGAGGTATCTTATAAAAAACAGAAATGTATCACCTTTCTGATGCTTGGGAAGTTCAGTATCAAGACATTAGCAGATTTAGTGGCTGGTGAGGATCTACCTCCTGGTTCATAGATTTTCTGTCACTGTGTCTTTATATGGTAGAAAGGAAGAGGAAGTTCTCAGGAGTCTTTTTTTTTTTTTTAATAAGAGTATTAGTCCCATTCAGGAGGGCTCCATCCTCCTGACCTAGTCACTTTCCCAAAATCCAAGCTCCAAACATCTTCACAGTGGAGATTAAGTTTCAACATAGGGCTGGCCAAAAGGCACACAAAAGATG
>SJYC01147853.1:0-11496 GCA_006408675.1 Madoqua kirkii
TAAGTTTCAACATAGGGCTGGCCAAAAGGCACACAAAAAGATGCTCAGTTCAGTTCAGCCGCTCAGTCCTGTCCAACTCTTTGTGACCCCATGGACTGCAGCACGCCAGAACTCCCTGTCCATCAACAACTCCCAGAGCTTACTCAGACTGATGTCCATTGATTTGGTGATGCCATCCAACCAGCTCATCCTCCAACATCCCCTTCTACTCCCACCTTCAATCTTGCCCAGCATCAGGGTGTTTTCCAATCAGTCAGTTATTTGCATCAGGTGGCCAAAGTGTTGGAGTTTCAGCTTCAGCATCAGTCCTGAATATCAGGACTGATATCCTTTAATATGGACTGGTTGGATCTCATTGTTGTCCAAGGGACTTTCAGGAGTCTTCTCCAACACAACAGTTCAAAAACATCAATTCTTTGGCCCTCAGCTTTCTTCACAGTCCAACTCTCACATCCATACATGACCACTGGAAACACCAAAGCTTTGACTAGAGGGACCTTTGTTGGCAAAGTAATATCTTTGCTTTTTAATATGCTGTCTAGGTCATCATTACCATGATACTAAAACCAGATAAGCACACTAAAATATTTAAAAAATTACATGCTAGTACTTCCAGTAAATATAGATGTAAAAATGCTCAAATTATTATCAAATTGAATTCAACAATGTATATAAAGGATCATATACCATGATCAAGCAGGATTTATTCCAGGTATACTAGAATGGTTTGATATTTCAATTCAATTAATGTGATATACCATATTAACAAAAGGAAGGATAGATATCATATGATCACTAAGTTTCCAAACAAGTTGACATTCCTTCATAATAAAGTTTCTCATCAAAGTTGATCTAGAGGGAATATATCTCAACATAGTAAAGTACATATATGATAAAGCAATAGTTAACACCACAATCAAGAGTGAAAAGCTGAAAGTTTTTTATCTAAAATCAGAAACAAGATAACAGTCCCTTTCTCACCTCTTTTACTTACTATAGTCAATATAGGCAGTCCTAGTCATAGCAATTAGACAACAAAAAGGATTAAAAGGCATCCAAATTAGAAAGAAAGAAGTAAAGCTATCACTATTTGCAGATAACACACAATGCTATATAGAGAGAACTCTAATATCTCCACCAATTGACTATGTTGGCAAGGATGTGAGTAAAGGGAATCCTTGGACACTGCTGGTCAGTTTCGCTTTTGGGCAGTCACTATGGAAAACTTTACAGAGGTTCTTCAAAGAACTAAAAATAGAACTACTATATGAGTATATATTTGAAGAAAACAAAAAGACTGTTTTGAAATGATACATGTACCTTCAGTTCATAGCATCATTATTACTGTATTCAAGATATGGAAATGACCTAAGTGCCCATTGACAAATGAATGGGTAAAGAAGATGTGGTGCACACACACACAATGGTATGTTAGCCATTAAAAAAAAAAAAAAGGATGTAATTCTATCATTTTCAACAATGTGGATGGATGCACCTAGAGAGTACATAGTGAAATGCATTAGACAAAGACAAATACTCTGACATCACCTGTTTATAGAATCTAAATATTAAAACAAAAATGCATATAACAAGGCAGAAACAGACTCATAGATATAGAAAACAAAGTAATGGTTACCAGTGGGGATTGGGAAAGGGGGAGGGGCAAGATAGGGATGTGGGATTAAGAGACCTAAATGTATAAAATAAATAAGCAGCAAGGATATATTATAAACCATGAGAGATATATTCAATGTTTATAATAACTTTCAATTAATTACAATCTATAACAATATCAGCATATTATTCAACTAAAAATACTGAAAATTGAGTATACTTTAATAAGAAAAGGCAAGAAATTTGAGTTTCCAAAAATGAAGAATGAAGGCCTCAAATCTACTTAACAGAATATATGGAAAGTTCATGAGATTTAGCAGTCAACATGTTAGCTAAACTGTAGGTCATCTAGACAATGAATCATGTCTGTTTATTGCCAGGAATTAAGTTCAATTACTGTGGCCTGAATAGAGCTATGATTGTTGCTAATTCTCCTTCATGTGGAAAACCTTCCTCATTAATATGTCCATCAATATACAGCTTGCCCCTTTATAACAACTAAAACAGCACTAAAATACATCTTGGATGGGTATAAGATTAAGACTCCTTTCAGACAACGATTACAAAACCATGGTATCAGTGAGCAGATGAAGAGGAAAACTTAACAATCACTGCGGATGTGCATCAGGTATATGGTTAGAACTTTGGCTGCTCCACTTAGAAAACAGTATATAAAGATATGTAATACTTGCTAAGGGAAAATGTTAATAATTGTATTGTCTTCTAGCCCTAATCCTGCTGCATTTATCATGCCAAACTTTGATCAATTTGGAGACAGCAATGTGAGGTCTCATGCTGGTTGGAATAAAGGATCTTTGGCTCTGAGCGAGTTTTCCCTGAGGTGAATGACTCACCCAGAAAGACAAAAAAGCACTGGCTAGATTTCAGCTTCCTATTGCTCTGGATTGGGTTTGCAATGCTAATAAAGGTGACCTACTGCAGAAGGAGAAAGTAATTATGAAGAAATCTAAAACATTCCATTGTCCCTTATGTTGAAAATGGGTGAGAGCTTGAAAGACGTATTATGGAAATGGAGCAGCAGATGCCACATCTTAAAAAAGACTGCTTTAAAATTGTTGCCACCCTGTGAGTCAAGAAGTGAATCAAATAGTGCAAATCCCACACCTCTAATCCAAAAGCGTGTGTCTATAGCTGCTGAGTAAAGGGGTTCCCAATGCTAAATAAGTGGTGTTAGTAACCAAAATCATATGATTCAAAGCCTTAGGTAGACAAAAAACAGAAGTTCATTAAGTTGCACCAGAAGCAACTGCTACATTATTAGAAACCAAATGTGAATACATCTTGCTTAATGGAATGAAGCCAATATCTCCTATGTCCTCTAATCTCTCTCCTTCCTAATGAATTTGAATTCCTTAGGGTGTGAAAAGGGGGGAGAAGAGGAGAGAGAGATGTGGTTGTGTTTTCACTGTCCCTGAGAGGGACCAAAATTGCTAGGAACTCACCCATTTGACTATCCAGGAAACTTCAGAAAAGGGAATGACTCGAGCTTTTATCAATCTGTTGCATTCAAGTATTTTAAATGACCAACCAAATTCAGTCTTGTGGAACTTCCCCCAGTCTTCTGAGGAACCCAGAAACAGAGGAAGTTAGTTAAATAAGGTTCACAATGTGGAAGGGAAGCTAACAGGACCTTGTGGGTGGTGCCCTTTGAGCCAATTCAAATTACAGTTTTAGCCACTTCTGACAGGTGGCGCTAGTGATATAGAACCTACCTGCCAATGCAGGAGACAAGGGATGCAGGTTTGATCCCTGAGTGGGGAAGATCTCCTGGAGGAGAGTGTGGTAACCCACTCCAGTATTCTTGCCTGTAGAATCCCATGGGCAGAGGAGCCTGGAGGCCTATAGTCCACGGGTCGCAAAAGAGTCGAACACGACTGAAGCAACTTAGCATGCATGCTGATTGCATAATGCTTTTGTTTTACTTGCTTCCTCTCTGGAAGTATTATAGGGAGGATTCTTTTGGTCAGGAAGAATTCATATATAAAAGTGCTAATGGGATAAAAGGGTAGCTCCAAATTTTTTTCCCAATTCAGTCTTGGGCAGTCCAATATACCTCATGACTCAGCTGGCAAAGAATCCGCCTGCAATGTGGGAGACCTGGGTTTGATCCCTGGGTTGGGAAGATCCCCTGGAGAAAGGAAAGTCTTCCCACTCCAGTATTCTGGCTTGGAGAATTCCATGGACTGTTTAGTCCATGGAGTCTCAAAGAGTTGGATACCACTGAGGGACTTTCACTTTTATACACACACACACACACACACACACACACACACACACACATATATATATACACATTCAAGGAGGAAGAGGAGGGATAGTAGTTAGGAAATTTGGGATTGCCATATGCACACTCCTATATATATAACAGATAACCAATAAGGTCCTACTGTATAGCATAGGGAACTCTTCTCAATGTTATGTGGAAGCCTGAATGGGAAGGGAGTTTAGGGGAAAATGGATACATATATTTGTATAGCTGAGTCTCTCTGCTATCCAGCTGAAATTAAAAAAAAATATATTGTTAATCAGATATTACTCTACTATACAATAAAATGTTAAAAGAATTTCAGGAGGAAAAATGGAAATAATAGCTTTGATTTAGAGCTTAAACTCTATAGATGTAGTAAAGTAATGTGATATTGCAATATAAAAGCTAGGCATGTTCTACAGTTGGTGAAAAGCCAAATGGAGGTAGAAGTTTACACAGGATTATCACCAACTAAATTCAATTTTGATCTGGCAGTCAAGGTCTTTCCAGATATCAAGTTAATAACTGAATTCTATGCAAACATTTTTCACTTTTTATGCTACCATGGACATTTCCAGGGCTTTCATTTCTGCCCTCCTGTCACCAAAAAAAACATGACCACTTTACATTTGTGTGGCAAGACCTCACAAATTTGCAAGACTCTTCCAGGAGTATTTAAAACCTCCCTGCATTTTGTGTCCAGAACCTAGGACAGAATTTAGTGTAAGTACCTCTACTCTCAGATGTCAAAAATGTCACTTAACAAAAAAAAGATGCCTTCTTGGTGGGCAAATCAGAAACATCTGCATCAACAGCTTTGATTTGCACTATCTCACCTCCACCAACAGAGATATCTAAAAACACTTGATAGAATTTATGGGTGCTCACCATGTAAAGTTTATTGGGGTTATGTGGGCAGATCACACTCTCAACAGTTTTGGCAGTTAGAGAAGAAAAAATAATTGCTGCCTGTTCAGTTCAGTTACTCAGTTGTGTCCTACTCTTTGTGACCCCATGAATTGCAGCACACCAGGCCTCCCTGTCCATCACCAACTCCCAGAGTTCAGTCAAACTCATGTCCATCGAGTCGGTGATGCCATCCAGCGATCTCGTCCTCAGTCATCCCCTTCTCCTCCTGCCTGCAATCCCTCCCAGCATTAGAGTCTTTTCCAATGAGTCAATTCTTCCAGTGAAGTTGCCAAAGTACTGGAGTTTCAGCTTTAGTATCAGTCCTTCCAAAGAACACCCAGAACTGATCTCCTTTAGAATAGACTGGTTGGATCTCCTTGTAGTCCAAGGGACTCTCAAGAGTCTTCTCCAACACTACAGTTCAAAAGCATCAATTCTTCAGCGCTCAGCTTTCCTCACAATCCAACTCTTACATCCATACATGACTACTGGAAAAACCATAGCCTTGACTAGGTGGACCTTTGTTGGCAAAGTAATGTTTCTGCTTTTGAATATGCTATCTAGGTTGGTCATAACTTTTCTTCCAAGGAGTAAGTCTTTTAATATCATGGCTGCAATCATCATCTGCAGTGATTTTAGAGCCCCCCAAAATAAAGTCTGATACTATTTCCACTGTTTTCACCATCTATTTCCCATGAAGTGATGGGACCAGAAGCCATGATCTTAGTTTTCTGAATGCTGCACTTTAAGCCAACTTTTTCAGGCCTCACCAAATAAAAAGGACCTTATAGGATGCCTGAGACAGTATTGCTTCACTTGGACATTCTACCTGGTCCCTTCTATCAGTGAAATATTGCATCTATTCCTTTAGATCTAACCTTTGTATTTTGTCTCCTGTGCTTAGTTATGCTGTCTTCACTCTTTTGTAAAAGAATAACCAAGACAGCCCATTCTGAAAGGCTCTCCACCCAGGCTTGACCTTTAAAGGTATATCACTGTTCACCCACATAGAGAAAAAAAGTTTTAGAAGAGATATTAGCATTTGTCTTGCTGGAGGTTTACAGGGACACTGTGACCAGACCTATGTGAACAGCTGCAAGAACAAAGGATTCCAGTAACAAGAAGTTTGCAACAACCAACCACATACCCTCTCCTTTAAAAGAAGCCTGAATCCTAACTCAAGTGAAATGGTTCTTTTCAACACTAGTCCACCAACATATCGGTCTGCTAGTTTTTCCTAATAAAGTCCCTATTCCTTGCATGAACACCAGATCTCTCAATTCATTGGCCTATCACAAAGCAAGCAGTGTGAGCTTAGACTTGGTAACAGTGACACACTATTTTGTGCCACTCATAACTCTGATATAATTCCATACATGTAAACTGTAATAACAATAAAAATTTAGCTGTAGCTTAGAGATTGATAAATAAGTGTTAAGGTATAAGGAAAAGTAAAAAAATAATTTATGAAAGTAGCACTTACTGTAGTATATATATTTCTATATTTTAATTACTTAATTGAATAAGTTCTATATTAACTTATTTGAGATAAGTACTTAGGTAAAAATAAGTGTCCAGAAGTGTGGGAAGATCCAGAAACTGTCATATTCTGGTTCTTTTACAATTTGTTTTTCGTTACATGCCATTTTCAATCTGCTTACATTCTAACACAATGGAAAATATATTGGAGTCTGGAAAGCTTGAGAATATGCAAAGACTATGGTATGGCCAGAGCTGCTGCTACCATCAGTTTGTTTTATTATAAGCAAATCTACAATGCTGGCTTGCTAGTAATAGATGAGACAATATTGCTCACCACTGTGAAACTATTAAAATTTGAAGGAAATCATATATGCATTAAGACCAATATTTAGTGTTGATATTCTCAAATATATTTTTGATTATGGATCCCCAAATGAGTACTTTAAATGTGTAGGCTGGCAGAAGGAAAAAATGCATGGTGTTTTCTGACCTACTTCCTACATAAAATAAATAACTGAAAGTCAGCAAGAAAGATACCTGCTGTGTGAATAACACATGGAGAAGACTTGAAAAGGAACTCCAAAAATGAAGTTATTCTATTTACTTTTAACATGTAACAGGGATATTATAAGTATCTTTAAAAAATGTTCTCAGATATCCTTTCATGCTTATTATCTTCAACACAGTATTTTCAAAAACTAACCTGAGGCAGTGGCATTCAGAAAAATGATGACTGAGCAGAAGAAAAGAACCTGACTCATCAAAAAGGAGAAACAGAATCTATGGGTTAGGTTAGAGATTACCTTCCGTGTTTTTAAGCTATTTATATTTTACTCCAAAGAGGTTGGTTTTTATACGTAAATTGAAAATAAGATTAGATATGCTCAGAATCTTCACCAAAATATCCATTCTTTTAAATGAATCCTCAGTTCAGTAGGTCAGTCATGTCCGACTCTGCAACCCCATGAATGCAGCATGCCAGGCCTCCCTGCCCATCATCAACTCCTGGAGTTCACCCAAACTCATGTCCATCAAGTCAGTGATGCCATCCAGCCATTTCATCCTCTGTCGTCCCCTTCTCCTCCTGACCCAGTTCCTCCCAGCATCAGAGTCTGTTCCAATGAGTCAACTCTTCACATGAGGTGGCCAAAGTATTGGAGTTTCAGCTTTAGCATCATTCCTTCCAAAGAAATCCCAGGGCTGATCTCCTTTAGAATGGACTGATTGGATCTCCTTGGAGTCCATGGGACTCTCAAGAGTCTTCTCCAACATCACAGTTCAAAAGCATCAATTCTTTGGCACTCAACTTTCTTCACAGTCCAACTTTCACATCCATCCATGACCACTGTAAAAACCATAGCCTTGACTAGATGGACCTTTGATGGCAAATTAATGTCTGTGCTTTTGAATATGCTATCTAGGTTGGTCATAACTTTCTTTCCAAGGAGTGTCTTTTAATTTCTTTTTTTGTTGTTGTTATTCATTATTCTATTATTTTTTCTTTTTTTTAATTTTATTTTTACTTTATTCTACGTTACAATACTGTATTGGTTTTGCCACACCAGTCAGAATGGCTGAGATCCAAAAGTCTACAAGCAATAAATACTGGAGAGGCTGTGGAGAAAAGGGAATCCTCTTACACTGTTGGTGGGAATGCAAACTAGTACAGCCACTGTTTGGAGATTCCTTAAAAAATTGCCAATAGAAGTGTCTTTTAATTTCATGGTGGCAATCACCATCTACAGTTATTTTGGAGCCCCCCAAAATAAAGTCTGACTTGTTAAGAAATGTCTGCCCTAAAAATACAGAAGAAATTATAAATTGATAATTTAAGAAGCTGAATGTATATGATACCTTCAGTTTCTCAAGACCAAGAAGAATGCCTTTCCCTTTAAAAATCAGCATTTTGCAAATTTTCAAAACTCTACCATAATATTAACACCCAACGTTCACAAACCTAACATATACTTTTTAAATTTAAGAAACAAAAGAGAAACAACAAAGAAGGCAAATAAACAAGTGGAAAAACTTGAGTGACTTTCTCAAAACATAAACACACCAGGCAAAACAAAACAAAACAAAACAAAACAAAACACTTTAGGCCAACTGGCTGCATCCAGCCTATCCAGATCAGATAGTTATTTGGTAAAGAAGACTGGGAAAGCCCCCAAAGACAAGACTTAAGGTTCTCTAAGGGATAATTCCCATCCAAAACTCAGATCCACTTTAAATTTCAAAGCAATGTTTGTTTGTTTGCCTTGCTTATTATTTTAAAGCTCCGTTGGCTGCAGGGAACGGCCATTGCTCCAAAGCTGCACCCACTTTAGTTTCATCAGTGGTGCCTCATGTCTGTCACTGGCAGACTTATTAAAAGTTATGCTGCTTAAAAGGAAAGGGACAAAAACCTAAAGAAATAAAAGGATTTTAAACTGTAGAGAAGATTAGTGGTTTTAGCAGTTCCATTTTCAAAAATGGGCTATGGATTCAATTAATTAACACTTGAACCATGTCTTCCTCAATGCTACCTCGAACACTGGTTGTCAATCCAAGTATCAAAGAAATGGATTTTGTTAGGCTGAGATTGACTGCAGGAATGCAGCAGTCTCCGTGACTTTATGATTTTTTTTTTTCAGAGAGTTCAAACAGTGGAATAATGAGAGCTACTTAAAATGGTTATTCCATGAATTTTTGCTGTTGAAATACAAAGCTACAAAGCTTAAATTCATGTATTTGTACTTTTAATTACTAATGTATGCTCTATATAACTGACCTCAAATTTTCTTAGACTTTTTTGTATTTTTTTAAATGTTTTTGTATTTTTATTAATTTATACTGGGGTATAATTATTTACAATGTCATGTTAGTTTCAGGTGTACAGTAAAGTGACTCAGTTATACCAATATATCTATTTTTTGTAAGATTCTTTTCCCATATAAGCCATTACAGAGTATTGAGTTCCACGTGGTATGCAGTGGGTCCTTATTAGTTATCCACTATATATATATATATATATAGTAGTCTGTATCTGTCAATTCCAATCTTCCAATTTAACCCTCTTATTGCCCCAGCTATGAGTTTATTTTCTACATATGTAATTCTATTTCAGTTTTTTAGATAAGCTCATTTGTAGCCTTATTTTTAGATTTCACATATAAGTGATATCATATGATATTTTTTTACCTGACTTACTTTACTCAATATGAGAATCTCTAGGTCCACCCATGTTGTGGCAAATGGCACTATTTTGTTTTTGTTTTTGTTTTTTTAAGCTACTTTTATTAAGTTAAAAACTGCAAATTACACAGAATGAGGCTAGTATAATTATCTTAACTCAGAGGTTTCAACAAAAGTTCATGACCTGCTTGGGTCACTTAGAATTAAATTAATCAAATTCATCATTCCTCTGACTATAAAAATTCACCAATGAATTTTTTAAAGATTTAGAATACATTTTAATCTCTGACTGTACTTGTTTTCCTCATGCTAAGGGCAGCTTTGAGTTATGATTAAAACACTAAAAGCTATAGGTTAGCCAAAACATATTCCTCTGGTCTCACAGAAATTACCTCAAATTTTCAAGTACATACTTTGTTTTTGAAGTACAGGAAGTCAATTCATCTTTTTGTTTATTTTTCTGATGGCACTTAGTATACAGCTATAGACATTGTGGGTGCTGAATAAATGATCATGGACATACTGAGAGTTTATATCTAAACTTTATGATGGATCTATTATAAATCTGAAATTTTGCTGCTTGGTTTTCACATGGTTTTGATGCTTATGGGAGTAAGAAAAGAAACAGCTGCATCTCAATTATGGCACAACCAGTTGCTGAAATCATTGGACAGGTGGTTGATGGGCCCAGTGGTAATTCTGGAACAAGTGTTAAGGCTTAAATTGTTGGGTCAGTTTTCCAAGCTTGATATTACCCATTTGGTACAAGCATTTGAGGATGCTATTTTGTCATAAAGTATATCATGTGCTGAAGTCATTCTCTATAGATGGATTTGATGCTAATATATTTTAGTTGAACAAAAAACTCAATTTGCATGATCCATGCTCTTTTCATTTTTCATGGTATCCATTATCCCTTACTCCAACTTTTATGCTCTGAGTGCACATTTTTATCTCACCTTTATACATGCTATACTATTATTTACCTATATATATTATGTTTAGTCACTGAGTCCTGTCCAAGTCTTTTGTGACCCTGTGGACTGTAGCCACCATGGGATTTTCCAGACAAGGATGCTAGAGTGGGTTGACATTTTATCCTCCAGGGGATCTTCCCAACCCAGATATCAAACCCATGTCTCCTGCATTGGCAGGTGGATTCTCACATTGTGCCACCTGGGAAGCCCCTGTATATTATATATACTCTATATTCTGTTTTTCTTGTTCTTATGCTCTCTCTTTCTATACATATACCCTATAGACAAAATGTTGTTAACAAATCTGACAAATTTTCTTCTCAGTTCTAGTTTAGGTCTATTTTGCTTTACATATTTACTTTTTGTCATTAGTTGAAAAGTTGAAAATATGCAATTATAGTAAGTACCATCCAAACTGAGCCATATACTCAGAATTATTTTTCAAATTTCATAATGTGTTCCTTGAGAAACTTTAAAAACACTAAGAAAGGAAAACAACTTCTGTGTTTCTATTGTCCAATGACAAATTTTTTTAGGATTTCTTTTCTTCCTGTGCCTCCCATCTTAGATGTACAAACACAGACAATATAAATTCATTTATGTTGTGGAATTCACTTTCTACATAAATTCTTGCTTTTTGCTATTATTTTATCATTATAGTGAGAGGGTAACAGGCAGGAAGGCCAGGGGTCTCCAAAGGGAGGAAATAGCCGGCAAGTGTCAGACATTTTACCTCTCTTAAGCGGCAGGAGGAAACAAACTAGAGATATTTTCTCCTTCTCTATACACATTTAAAAAGAGGTTTCTCTTAAAATTCTGTGTTGCTATAATGACACCTAGTTTCACTTAAAGTTAACCATTGCCTTTTTCTTATGAAAATGTTTATCTTTAGCTATGCTAATGTACTGTGCATTTACCCCAAACTCTGTCTTCAAGTGGGTTCCGCCTTTTGGGCCCAGACCCTACTTGATAAACCAGTATGTCAATACTCCGATAATGTTCCTCTAATCTATGTAAATGAAACTATTTATATGGTGATCTGCCCTTCCTCAATATTCAAGTTAATCATTT
>SJYC01147856.1:0-14253 GCA_006408675.1 Madoqua kirkii
TTATCTCAATTCATTGCCAAGACAAACCATTCAACATCACAGTAATCCAAGTCTCTTCCCCAACCTCTAATGCTGTATAAGCTGAACAGTTCTATGATGACCTACAAGACCTTCTAGAATCTACACCAAAAAAATATGTCCTTTTCATCACAGGAAAGATACATGCAAAAGTAGGAATTCAAGATATACCTGGAGTAACAGACATGTATGGCCATGGAGTACAAAATGAAGCAGAAAAAAAGGCTAACAGAGTTTTACAAAATGAATAAACTGCTCACAGCAAATACCCTCTTCCAACCACACAAGATACAACTCTACACATGGACATCATCAGATGGTCAATAGTGAAATCAGATTGTTTATATTCTTTCCAGTCAAAGATGAAGAAATTTTATATAGTCAACAAAAAGAAGACCTGGAGCTGACTATGGCTCAGTTCATAAGCTCCTTATTGGAAAATTCAGGCTTAAATTGAAGAAACTAGGCAAAAAAACACTAGATCATTCAGGTATGTCTTAAATCAAATCCCTTATAATTATACAGTGGATGTGACAAATAGAGTCAAGGACATACTTATTGTAGATAGTGTGTCTGAAGAACTATAAACAGAAGTTCATAAAACTGTACAGGAGGCAGTGACCAAAAGAAAAATAAATGAGATGTGTATAAGAGACAGTTATAAAGGCTTGATTATATAGATGAAAATACGTGAAAATCTTTATATTGAGATATTTTTCTCTTACATATGAAATACTGGGGAGTAATACATAACTTAATAGAGGATCTATTAGTTAAAGTATCAAGCATTCTTGACAGTATATATAAATATTTATAATCAAATCACTCCTTCAAGAAGCATTTAAACGATTATGGATATCAACTTATAGTTAAACAGTGACTGAATTTACGGATAAAACACCAATCTGAGTTTTACTAATTTGTATCAGAATGTGGTTAGTAGACAATTAAATTCTGTCATTTGTATCCATGATTACAAAAGCAATAACAATGATTGAAATGCAAACAGTTGATGAATTTAGGGTCTTCCTTCCGAGATCTGGAAGAAAATGAGAAAAGGCTGGGGTGGGAAAGTATTATATGTACAGAAAGGTATCCTTAAGGCACCCCTGCATCCCTGTAATGAAGTCTCATCAAAGGTAAATCAACCTCTAGCGAAGGCACTAGGGTAGCAAGAGAGCTGTGTCTCTGAGCACAGTCAACCAAGGTGCCTGAGTCCTTTACTGTAACAACATTCAGAATCTGAGATGCACCAGCTGCCAACCAGGTGAGTGTGGGTAAGGCCTAGCCTGAAAGATCTCATACAGGATTTGGCCTGGAGCCAAGTTCCTCATTTATTTAAGACAGAACCCTACTATACAATCTGTAGGCTTCCCTGGGGGGCTCAGCAGTAAAGAATCCACCCATAATGCAGGATGCAGTTTGATCCCTGGGTTGGGAAGATCCCCTGGTGGAGGGCACAACATTCCACTCCAGTATCATTGCCTGGAGAATCCCATGGATAGAAGAGCCTGTTGGAATGCAGTCCATAGAGTTGCAGAGAGTTTGATAGGACTGAAGTAATTAGCATACACACAGAGCCTCTAGACTTCAGGACGGGGCCACCTCAGGCCAAGGGAGCACAGCCCCACCCCTCACCAGAAAATTGGATTAAAGATTTATTGAGCATGGCTCTGTCCACCAGAGGAGACCCAGTTGTACTCACAGACAGTCCTTCCCATCAAGAAGCTCACACAAGCCTCTTTTCATCCATCAGAAAGCAGACAGAAGAAGCAAGAACTACAACAGCCTCCAGAACAAAAACCACAGTCAAAGAAAGCTAACCAAAATGATCACAAGAATCACATCCTTTGTAACTCAATGAAGCTATGAGCCATTCCACGCAGGGTCAACCAAAACAGGTAGGTCATGGTGAAGAGTTTTGACAAAATGTGACCCACTGGAGAAGGGTATGGCAAACCACAATAGTATCTTTGCCTCAAGAAACAATTGTTCAGTATGAAAAAACAGAAAGATATGACACTGGAAGATGATCCCCCAGGTCAGTAGGTGTACAACAGGATACTGGGGGAAAGAGGAAAAATAGCTCCAGAAAGAATGAAGAAGCTGGATGAAAGAGGAAATGATGCTCATTGTGGATGTGTCTGGTGGCGAAAGTAAAATATGATGCTATAAAGAATAATATTGCATAGGATCCTGGAATTTTAGGTCCATGAATCAAGGTAAATTGGAAGTGGTCAAGCAGGAGATGGCAAGAATGAACATTGAGATTTTAGAAATCAGTGAACTAAAACGGATAGGAATGGGTGAATTTAATTTAGATGACCATTATATCTACTACTGTGGGCAGGAGTCCCTTAGAAGAAATGGAATATCCCTCATAATCATCAAAAGGGTCTGAAATGCAGTACTTGGGTGCAATCTCAAAAATGAATTATCTCAATTCATTGCCAAGACAAACCATTCAACATCACAGTAATCCAAGTCTCTTCCCCAACCTCTAATGCTGTATAAGCTGAACAGTTCTATGATGACCTACAAGACCTTCTAGAATCTACACCAAAAAAATATGTCCTTTTCATCACAGGAAAGATACATGCAAAAGTAGGAATTCAAGATATACCTGGAGTAACAGACATGTATGGCCATGGAGTACAAAATGAAGCAGAAAAAAAGGCTAACAGAGTTTTACAAAATGAATAAACTGCCACAGCAAATACCCTCTTCCAACCACACAAGATACAACTCTACACATGGACATCATCAGATGGTCAATAGTGAAATCAGATTGTTTATATTCTTTCCAGTCAAAGATGAAGAAATTTTATATAGTCAACAAAAAGAAGACCTGGAGCTGACTATGGCTCAGTTCATAAGCTCCTTATTGGAAAATTCAGGCTTAAATTGAAGAAACTAGGCAAAAAACCACTAGATCATTCAGGTATGTCTTAAATCAAATCCCTTATAATTATACAGTGGATGTGACAAATAGAGTCAAGGACATACTTATTGTAGATAGTGTGTCTGAAGAACTATAAACAGAAGTTCATAAAACTGTACAGGAGGCAGTGACCAAAAGAAAAATAAATGCAAGAAAGAAAAGTAGTTGCCTGTAAAGGCTTTACAAACATCTGAGAACAGAAGAGAAGCAAAAGGCAAAGGAAAAAGAAAAAGATGGATACAACTGAATGCAGAGTTCCAGAGAATAGCAAGGAGAGATAAGAAAGCCTTCTTAAGTGAACTGTGCAAAGAAATAGAGGAAAACAATAGATGGGAAAGACTAGAGATCACTTCAAGGAAACTAGAGATTTCTGGTGAACATTTCATACAATGATGGGCACAGTAAAGGACAGAAATGGCAAGGAACTAACAGAAGCAGAAGAGATAAAGAAGAGGTGGCAATAATACACAGAAAAGCTTTACAACAAATGTCTCAATGACCTGGAAAACCTCGATGGCTTGGTCACTCACCTAAAGCCAGACATCCTGGATTATGAAGACAGGTGGGCCTTAGGAAGAATTACTACAAACAAAGATAGTGGAGGTGATGAAATAGCAGCTGAGCTATTTCAAATCCTAAAAGATGATGCTCTGAATGTGTTGCACTCAATATGCCAGCAAATTTGGAAAACTCAGTGGTGGCCACAGGACTGGAAAAGGTCAGTTTTCATTCCAATCCCTAAGAAAGGCAATGCCAAGAATGTTAAAACTACCACACAATTGCACTTATTTCATATTTTACCACAGCAATGCTCAAAATCCTTCAAGCTAGACTTCAGCAGTATGTGAACTGAGAACTTACAGATGTACAAGCTGGATATAGAAAAGGCAGAAGAACCAGAGATCAAATTTCTAGCATCCATTGGATCATAGAAAATGAAAGAGAATTCCAGGAAGACATCTACTTCTCCTCCATTGACTGAGTGAAAACCTCTGACTGTTTGGATCACAACAAACTGGAAAATTCTTAAAGAGATGTGAATATGCACCACCTTTACCTGCCTCCTGAAAAACCTGAGAACAGCACAAGAAATAATAGTTAAAATACAACACGGAACCACAGACTGGTTCAAAGTTGGGCTAGGTGTACATCAAAGTTGTATATTGATAAACCTAACATATTTAACTTCCATGCAGAGTACATCATGCAAAATGCTGGGCTGGATGAAGCACAAGCCAGGTTTAAGATCGCTGAGAGAAATCAACAACCTCAGAATGCAGGTGATATCATCTAATGACAGAAAGCAAAGAGTCACTAAAGAGACTCTTGATGAGGATGAAAGAGGAGAATGAACAAGTTGTCTTAAAACTAAACATTTAAAACATTAAGATTATGGCATCCAAACCCATCACTTCATGGCAAATAGATGGGGAAAAAAGAAACAGTGGAAGATTTTATTTTATTAGACTCCAAGATCACTGTAGACAGTGACTGCAGTCATGAAATTTGTAGATGCTTGCCCCTTGGAAGAAAAGCTATGATGATCTAGACAGTGTAGCAAAAAAAGCAGAGACATCACTTTACTGTCAAGATCCATATAGTTAAAGATACGGTTTTTCCAGTAGTCTTATATAGAAGTGAGAGTTGCACCATAAAGAAAGCTGACCATTGAAGGATTGATACTTCTGAACTGTGGTGTTGGAGAAGACTCTTGAAGGTCCTTTGAACATCAAGGAGATCAAACTAGTCACTCTTAAAGGAAATCAACCCTGAATATTCATTGGAAAGATTGATGCTGAAGCTGAAGTTCAATACTTTTTTCATCTGATGTGAAGAGCAGACTCTTTGGAAAAGACCCTGATGCTCAGAAAGGTTGAGGGCCAGAGGATAAGGGGCAACAGAAGATGGGATGGTTGGATGGCATCACTGACTCAATGAACATAAGTTTGAGCAAATTCTAGGAGAGAGTGGAGGATAGCTAAGTCTGGCATTCTGCAGTTCATGGGGTCGCAAAGAGTCAGGCATGACTTAGCAAGTGAAGAACAAGAATTCTCTGGATAGGCAAGTAAAACTACAGCAGCCTAATCTTACACATTTCATGGCTGCAATCACCATCTGCAGCTTTTTGGAGCCCCCAAAAATAAAGTCTGACACTGTTTCCACTGCTTCCCCATCTATTTCCCATGAAGTGATGGGACCAGATGCCATGATCTTCATTTTCTGGATGTTGAGCTTTAAGCCAACTTTTTCACTCTCCTCTTTTACTTTACATACATCACGTATGGATGTGAGAGTTGGACTGTGAAGAAAGCTGAGTGCTGAAGAATTGATGCTTTTGAACTGTGGTGCTGGAGAAGACTCTTGAGAGTCCCTTGGACTGCAAGGAGATCCAACCAGTCCATTCTGAAGATCAACCCTGGGATTTCTTCGGAAGGAATGATGCTAAAGCTGAAACTCCAATACTTTGGCCACCTCATGTGAAGAGCTGACTCATTGGAAAAGACTTTTATGCTGGAAGGGATTGGGGGCAGGAGGAGAAGGGGATGACAAAGGATGAGATGGCTGGATGGATGGCATCACTGACTCGATGGATGCGAATCTGAGTGAACTCTCGGAGTTTGTGATGGACAGCGAGGCCTGGCGTGCTGCGATTCATGGGGTCACAAAGAGTTGGACATGACTGAGTGACTGAACTGAACTGAATCTTACACATTAAGGAACTAGAAAAGAACTAACTAAACCTAAAGATATCAGAATAGGAAATAATATAAGTATTAGAGAAGAAACAAACAAAGTAGAGACTAGAAAATCAATAGATGAAAAAAACTGAGTTGTTTCTTCTAAAAGTCAACAAAATTGACCAACCTTTTACTAATTAAAAAAGATAAATGACTCAAATTGATAAATTTGTACACGAATGAAGAGACATGTCAACTGATACCACAGAAATGCAAAAGATCATAAGAGACTACTATGATAAATTATATGTCAGCAAGTTAGGTGACTTAGTGAAATGCACATACAACTTAACTGATACTGAATCATGAACTAATTAAAATATAAACAGACCAATCACAAGCAAAGCGACTGAATCAGTAACAAAATATCTCCTAAGAAAAATATGTGCAGGACTAGATGCTTTATAGCTGAATTATATCAAAGTTTTAAAGAAGAAATAATATACAAAACCTTCTCAAACTCTTCCAAAAAAATCAATAAGAAGATTATTGCCAAACTTATTTCATAAATTCAGTGTATTCTGATACTGAAGCAAGACAAAGACATTACAGGAAAAGAGAATTACATGTCAGTGTCATTCGTGAATATCAGTGCAGCACTCCCCAACAAAATACCATCAAATCAAATTCAAGAGCACATTAATGAATAAGTCATACACCATGATCAAGAGGGATTTATCTTTAGACACAAAGAGCATTCAATAAAAGCAAATCAATAAATGTGACACATTGCATTAACAAAAAAGAATATAAATATTATAATCATTTCAACAGATATAGAAATCAAAAATTTCAACATGCTTTCATGATAAATATGTTCAATAATTAGGTATAGGACTCTATCTAAACATAATAAAGTCAATGTATGAGAAGCTCAAAATTAACATCACACTCAACAGTGAAAAGCTGTTGTGAAGGGTTTTCTTCTATATCAGGAACAAGACAAGGAGGCTCACTGTCACTTCTAGTTAACATCAGTGGAAGTCCGACCCAGACAATGAAGTCCGATCCGGAGTGATTAGTCAAGAAAGTGAAATAAAAGTCATCCTAATCAGAAAGGAAGTGTATGTAGATATCTTGTATACATACACACACCTCTAAA
The DNA here is from genome assembly GCA_006408675.1 of Madoqua kirkii. Lineage (NCBI taxonomy): Eukaryota > Metazoa > Chordata > Mammalia > Artiodactyla > Bovidae > Madoqua > Madoqua kirkii. Next base: position 6,800 of record SJYC01147856.1, read on the forward strand.
AATCTCACCAAAAAATCCCTAGATCTTAGAAAAGAAATGGTAGAGCTGTCATAGCCAACAAGAGTCCAAAATGCAATACTTGGGTGCAATCTCAAAAATGACAGAATGCTTTTGGTTCTATTCTAAGGCAAACTACTCAACAGCACAGGAATACAAGTCTATTCCCCAAACACTGATGGGGAATAAGCTGAAGTTGACTGGTTTTATGATAATCTACAACAACTTCTAGAACTAACACCAAAAAAAAAAAAAAAAAGTCCTTTTCATCATAGGGGAATGGAATGCAGAAGTAGGGAGTCAAGAGATACCTCGAGTAATAGGCAAGTATGGCCTTGGAGTATAAAATGAATCAGGGCAAAGTCTAACAGCAAACACCCTCTTCCAACAACATAAGAGATGACTCTACACATGGACATCACCAGAGAGTGATTATATTCTTTGCAGGAAAAGAGGGAGAAGCACTATACCGTCAACAAAAACAAGACCTGGAGCTGACTATGGCTCAGATCATGAACTCCTTATTGCAAAATTCAGGCTCAAGTTGAAGAAAGCAGGGAAAACCACTAGGCCATTTGGTTATGGTCTAAATCAAATCCAATATAATATACAGAGGAGGTGACAAGTAGATTTAAAGAATTAGATCCAGAAGACAGAGTGCCTGAAAAACTATGGACGGAGGTTAGTACCATTGTACAGGAAGTGGTGACTAAAATCACCCAAAAGAAAAATAAATAAAAGAAGGCAAAGTGGTTGTCTAAGAAGACCTTACTATAGCTGAGAAAGAAGTCAAAGGCAAAGGAGGAAGGGAACGATATACCAAACAGAATGCAGAATTCTAGAGAATAGCAAAGAGACATAAGCACACCTTCTAAAGTAAGCAATGCAAAGAAATAGATGAAAACAATAGAATGGGAAAAGCTAGAGATCTCTTCAAGAAAATTGGAGATACCAAGGGAACATTTCATGCAAAGATGGGTACAACAGAGGACAGAAATGTCAAGGGCATAACAAAAGCAAAAGAAATAAAGAGGAAGTGGCAAAAATACACAAGAGAACTGTACAAAAAAGTGTTAAAGAACCAGATAACCACAATGGTGTGGTCACTCACTTAGAGCCAGACATCCTGGAATGTGATGTCAAATGGGCCTTAGGAAACGTTATTATGACCAAACCTAGTGGAGGTGATGGAATTACAGATAAATTATTTCAGTCCTAATAGACGATGCTGCTAAAGTGCTGCACTCAGTATGCCAGCAAATTTGGAAAACTAGGCAATGGCCACAGGATTGGAAAAGCTCAATTTTCATTTCAATCTCAAGGAAGTGCAATGTTAAAGAATATTCAAACTACTGTACCATTGCACTCTTTTCACATGCTAGCAAGGTAATGCTCAAAATTGTTCAAGCTAGGCTTAAAGCTTTAAATTCAGAAAACTAAGATCATGGCATCCGGTCCCATCACTTCATGGCAAATAGATGTGGAAACAGTGGCTGACTTTATTTTTCTAGCCTCCAAAAATCACTGCATATGGTGACTGCAGCCATGAAATTAAAAGATGGTTACTCCTTGGAAGGAAAGTTATAACCAACCTAGACAGTATTTTAAAAAGCAGAGACATTACTTTGTCAACAAAGGTCTGTCTAGTCAAGGCTATGGTTTTTTCCAGTGGTCATGTATGGATGTGAAGGTTGGACTATAAAGGCTGAGCATGGAAGAATTGATGCTTTTTAACTTTGGTGTTGGAGAAGACTCTTGAGAGTCCTTTGGACTGCAAGAAGAATTAACCAGTCCCTCCTAAAAAAGACCAGTCCTGGGTGTTCATTGGAAGGACTGATGTTGAAGCTGAAACTCCAATCCTTTGGCCACCTGATGCGGAGAGCTGACTCATTTGAAAAGACCCTGATGCTGGGAAAGATTGAGGGCAGGAGGAGAAGGGGATGGCAGCAGGACGAGACGGTTGGATGGCATCACCAACTCAATGGGCATGGATTTGGGTGGACTCTGGGAGTTCGTGATGGACAGGGAAGCCTGGCGTGCTGCAGTTCATGGGGTTGCAAAGAGTCAGACATGACTGAGCAACTGAACTGAGGCTTCAATAACATGTGAACTAAGAACTTTCAGATGTACAAACTGGATTTTTCTTTTAACTTTATTTTACTTTACAGTACAGTATTGGTTTTGGCGTACATTGACATGAATCTGCCATGGGTGTACATGAGCTCCCAAACATGAACCCCCCTCCCACTTCCCACCCCACATCATCCCTCCGGATCATCCTTGTGCACCAGCCCCAAGCATCCTGTATCCTGCATTGAACATAGACTGGCGATTCATTTCTTACATGATAGTATACATGTTTCAATGCCATTCTCGCATACAAACTAGATTTTCAAAAGGCAAAGGAACCAGAGATCAAATTGCCAACATCCTCTGGATAAAGGGAATTCCAAAAAACATCTACTTCTGCTTCATTGACTATGCAAAAGCCTTTGACTACATGGATTACAACAAACTGGAAAATTCTGAAAGAGATGGGGATACCAGATCACCTCATCTGCCTCTTTAGAAATCTGTGTGCAGGTCAAGAAGCAACATTTAGAACCAGACATGGAACAATGGACTGGTTCAAAATTGGGAAAGGAGTGTGACAAGGCTTCATAGTATCACCCTGCTTATTTAACTTATATGCAGAGGACCTCATGTGAAATGTGGCAATGGATAAAACACAAGCTGGAATCAAGATTCCCAGGAGAAATATCAACAACTTCGGATATGCAGATGATACAATATTAATGGTAGAAAGAGAAGAGTAACTAAAGAGCCTTTTGATGAAGGTGAAAGAGGAGAGTGAAAAAGCTGGCTTAAAACCCAACATTCAAAAAACTAAGATTATGGCATCTGGTCTCATCACTTCACGGCCAAATAGTTGAGGAAAAAGTGTAAACTGTGGCAGATTTCATTTTCTTGAACTCCAAAATCACTGTGAATGATGACTATAGACACAAAATTAAAATATTCTTGCTACTTGGAGGAAAAGTCATGACAAAGCTAGCCAGCATGTTAAAAAGCAGAGACATCACTTTGCAAACACAGGTCAGTCTAGTCAAAGCTATGGTTTTTCTAGTAGTCATGAATGTATGTGAGAGTTGGACCATAAAGAAGGCTGAGTGCTGAAGAATTGATGCTTTTGAACAGTGGTGTTGGAGAAGACTCTTGAGAGTCCCTTTAAGTGCAAGATCAAACCAGTCAGTGTTAAAGTAGATCAATCCTGAATGTTCATTGGAAGGACTGATGCTGAAGCTCCAATATTTTGGCCACCGGATGTAAAGAACTGACTCTTTGGAAAAGACCCTGATGCTGGGAAAGACTAAGGGCACGAGGAGAAGAGGAGAAGCAGAAGATAAGATGGGTAGATAGTATCACTGACTGAATGGATATGAAAACTGTGTTAACTCAGGGAGATAGTGAAGAACGGGAAGCCTGGTATTTTGTTGTCTGTGGAGTCGCAAAGAGTTGGACATGACTAAGCAACTGAATAAAAAAAAGCATTCTTTACAAACTGAAATAAGGATATCACTAAATTTTCAAGCCTTCAGGAACACTCACTATGTAAAATTCAGATGTCTAACTCTAAATTGTACATCTGGCTTGTCACTGAGTTCATATATATTCTCCTAACCTTATTTTCCATCTAAGTTAGTTCTATTTTAGTTCTATTATAAAAATTTACTTGTTTTTTGATGTATGGTGAGGCAATTAAAAATTGAAAAAAAAATAAGAGGCTACTTATTCCCTCTCATGAAAAACATCGTATATTACTCTCACTTTCCTCTGCTTTGTATTGATTTACAAGAAAGAGAAATGGGCTGTCATGTATAAGTATTTGGAAAACAAAAACAAAAAAAACCTTATGGCAATTTTTGCTATATAAAGAATAAACAAAGGGTTTTCTTGTGATTAACAAAACTTCAGAGTTCTCATATATTTCTGAGAATTTGAACAGGTAATTCTTGAAACAGAGCTGAACTTTGATTTACCGTCTTCATTGTATGTATGAAATCTTTAATCTTGTGTTCCCACTCCAATAGTCATCTTGAGCTCTTTAGAACATTTTAATAAACTCAAGGCTTTCTATTATTTTTGCTATATCTACACTACATACTATGCCTCATCTGCACAAAAGGAGATGGGCCGGCAGAGAATGTGATGGTTAGATAGCATTCCCAATTCAATGGACATTAATATGAGCAAACTCCAGGAGATAATGAAGGACAGGGAAGGCTGGTATGCTGCAGTTCATGGGGTCTCAAAGAATCAGAGTGATTTAGCAAGTGAACAACAACAACAACACTATAGACATTAATTGTTGTTGTTATTTAGTTGCTAAGTCGTGCCTCTTGTAACCCCATGGACTGTTGCCCATCAGGTTCCTCTGTCCTCTGGGATTTCACGGGAAGAATAAAGGAGTGGGTAGTCATTTCCTTCTCCAGTGGATCCTCCAGACACAGGGATCGAATCTGTGTTTCCTTCATTAGCATGCAGATTCTTTACCCCTGAGTCACCAAGAAAGCCCATAAATATGAATTACAAATCTATATATTTAGCCATTATCTTTCTTTGAATTTTTAATCTTTTTTTTTTCTCTCTAGCACTAGAGACATAGTTGGACACTACAGTTTCTGCTTGTGGATTAGCTTCCACCGTAAGGTTATTTCTTCTGTCTAGAATACTTTACTCTGATTGATAAGACTGATGACATTAGTATAACAGCTCAAATATAATAAATTTTGACCTTATTTTAAAATATTTTCCTTCTTCCATCAGCAAGTTCTGACTCCAAAATACATACCAAATCTGTCTACTTTTCACTTAATCCAACACCATATGCCAATCAAACTAGCCTCTTTTCTCTCTTGGTTTACTTTAAAATTCACTGTTTTAGAGATTTTGTCCATAACAAAGATTATATTTTGCATACATGCTAAGATACTTCAGTTGTGTCCACCTCTTTGCGACCCTATGGACTGTAGACTGCCAGGCTCCTCTGCCCATGGGATTCTCTGGGCAAAAATACTAAGGTGGACTGCCATTTCCTACTCCAGGGTATCTTCCCAACTCAGGGATCAAACCCAGGTCTCCTGCGTCTCCTGCAATACAGGCAGATTCTTTACCACTGAGCCACCAGTGTATAGCTTCTATAGTAATCAGGTTATTTGTAATTTTTTTAAAAGGCTGGCTATATTGTTTAATTGCTTTAAATTGTTCCAGTGGCTTTCTATTGTATCTACGTCTGTCTGTCTGTCTGTGTGTCTATCTATCTATCTATCTATATATGATATTCAACACAATGTGGCTCAATTGGCTACAATTCATTGTTCCCTACCTGTGGAGTTCCTCTACAAATCTCCCTTCACTTCAGTTAAGAATCCGATTCTCCCTGGAAAATAACAGGAGTATTCAAACTCAAGACTATTATACCTCCTCTTCTGACAGGCAGTGATGCTTTTCCTCCAGATTGCCACATGACTGTCTTGTCCTTGTAATTAGGACTGCTTGTCACCTGTCACTTCTTCAGAGAGCTTCCCAGATGGTACTGTCTATTAAACATGTACACACTGCTATATTTAAAATGAATAACAAACAAGTACTTACTGTAAAGCACATAGAACTCTGCTAAACGTTACGTGGCAGCCTGGATGGGAGAGTAGTTTGGGGAGAATGGATCCATGTAGATGTATGGCTGAGTCCCTCCACTGTTCACCAGACACTATCACAACATTGTTAACTGACTAGACCCCAATATAATATAAAAAGTTTTAAAAAATAAAATATTGTCCTCTCCCCACCACAAGTCATGTCTATTTTGTTTTGGATTTTCCTACAATTTCACTGTTTGTCTTATTATGAATAGTCCTTCCCCAATGAACACTTTATTTGATAGGGCTCTTACCTGTTTTTTCAACCCTGTGTGTCACCACATAGCATTCATTCAAAAATATTTATTGAGTTCCTGGAAAAAATATAGGTAATTGGTAAGCAATTTTGAAAAAGAATCAATCCCTTGGATATTTGTAATATTCCTATATTTAAGTTAAGCAAAATACTAAAAAGAACAAACACTACCATATTCCTTTCACTGATGATAGGCCTATTATAGTCAAAGTTTATAATGAGTCATTTCTATCAAACAAAATAGATAGTAGCTTTCCACTCTTCCCAAAAGTACGATTAACTTCAATTTCCTTTTCTTCTTAATTTTCCAGTTGATGCATTAGTCATAGAGAGTGATAAAATGAATAATGCCTTATAAAAACCAGATATTAATTATAATTTAGAGAAATTAAAAATTATTAGTCAAAATATTCTTAGAACTCTAGACCAAATGAAAATGATTGACTCAAGTTAACTAGTGATTCTACTCATGATTTCTACATTGTTTATAATAAAATTGATTTTATAAATGAAAGAAGAATAGCTATGTCAAACCTAGACAATGGTTTTAAAAGGAGACATTACTTTGCCTACACAGGTCTATACAGTCAAAGCTATGATCAAAATTTTTCTAGTAGTCATATGTGGATGTGAGAATTAGACCAAAAAGAAGGCTGAGAGCCAAAGAATTGATGCTTTGGGGCAGTGGTGCTGAAGATGACTCTTGAGAGTGCCTTGGACAAGAAGATTAAATCAGTCATTCCTAAAGGAAACCAACCCTGAATATTCTTTGGAAATACTGATACTAAAGCTGAAGCTCCAATACTTTTTTCACCTGATGTGAAGAGCAGTCTCTTTGGAAAAGACTCTGATGTTCAGAAAGTTTGAGGGCCAGAGGAGAAGGGGAAACAGAAGATAAGATGGTTGGATGGCATCACTTTCTCAATGGACACGAGACTACATTGTTTATAATAAAATTGATTTTATAAATGAAAGAAGAATAGCTATGTCAAACCTAGACAATGGTTTTAAAAGGAGACATTACTTTGCCTACACAGGTCTATACAGTCAAAGCTATGATCAAAATTTTTCTAGTAGTCATATGTGGATGTGAGAATTAGACCAAAAAGAAGGCTGAGAGCCAAAGAATTGATGCTTTGGGGCAGTGGTGCTGAAGATGACTCTTGAGAGTGCCTTGGACAAGAAGATTAAATCAGTCATTCCTAAAGGAAACCAACCCTGAATATTCTTTGGAAATACTGATACTAAAGCTGAAGCTCCAATACTTTTTTCACCTGATGTGAAGAGCAGTCTCTTTGGAAAAGACTCTGATGTTCAGAAAGTTTGAGGGCCAGAGGAGAAGGGGAAACAGAAGATAAGATGGTTGGATGGCATCACTTTCTCAATGGACACGAGTCTGAGAAAACTGAGGTAGATAGTGATGGACAGAGAAGCCTGACATGCTTTAGTTCCTGGGGTCGCTAACAGTTGGACACGACTTAGTGACTGAAAAACAATCACAA
>SJYC01147859.1:0-23285 GCA_006408675.1 Madoqua kirkii
AAAAAAATTAATAGAATGAATAGGCAGAAGGATATTGAAATCATAGAGTCTGTTCTCTTACCACTGTGAAATTATGTTAGAAATCAATATCAAGAGATATTTCAAAATAACCCAGGTATTTTCAAGAGCAATGTGACAATTAACAAGAGCGATTTTGACTTAGCCACTGAAAGCCTCAATGAAATTAAAAGATAGAAAAACACAAGAGGGTGAAAGTATTTAAATGAGAAATTAATATCACAATGAGAAATTAATATGATAGATACTTTGGAGGAAAAAACAATGCTTGTATGTTTGTATTTTTCAAAAATTTCCAAGATAATTCTACATGTGTATTTGGATTTTAGAAAGTGATTACAGGTGTTTCTATTAAATGGTAGTTTTAATGACATAGAATCCTACTACTTTTTGTTGATCAATCATGATACAATGGTATTAAGTGAATAATAGCTGCATAATCACAATAATATCTTTATCAGTTTTCACAGTAAATAGCCAGACAATAATTAAAAGATAATTACAATTGCGAGCCATAATGAAAATATGATTAACCTAACATTATAAAATAATAAAATAATTACATACAGTTTTAGTGAATTAAGTAAAGTGATGTGGTAAAGTGGAAGTGCACACATGTACATATTTTCATCAGTCCAGCCAGTCTATGTCTTTTGGTTGGGGCATTTAATCCATTTACATTTAAGATAATCATAGATATGGATGATCCTATTACCATTTTCTTAATTGTTCTGGGTTTATCTTGTGTAAGTCTGTCCTTTTCTAGTGTTTTGTGTATAGAGAAGTTCCTTTAGTATTTGTTATAAAGTTGGTTTGGTGGTGCTGAATTCTCTTAACTTTTGCTTGTCTGGGAAGATTTTTATTTCTCCATCAAATCTGAATGAGAATCTTGCTGGTGGAGTATTTTTGGTTGTGATTTCTTCCTTTTCATCACTTTAAATATGTCATGCTACTCCCTTTGGTCTTGTAGAGTTTCTGTTGAGAAATCAGTTGATAACTCTATGGGAGTTCCCTTGTATGTTATTTGATGATTTCCCCTTGTTGCTTTTAATATTTTATTTTTGTCTTTAATTTTTGTCAGTTTGATTACTGAATGTCTCAGTGTGTTCCTCCTTGGGTTTATCCTGCCTGGGACTCTCTGTACTTTCTGGACTTGGTTGACTCTTTCCTTTCCCGTGTTAGGGAACTTTTCAGCTATTTTCTCTTCAAACGTTTTCTGAGGTCATTTCTCTCTTTTCCTTCCACACCCCTATGATGCAAATGTGGTATATTTAATGTTATCCCAGAGTTCTCTTATACAGTCTTTGTTCTGTTTTGTTTTTCCTTTATTTTTCCTATGTTCTATTTTTCAGCAGTGATTTCCACTCTGTCTTCCAGGTCACTTATCTACTCTTCTGCCTTGGTCTGCTATTGAAATCTTCTAGTGTATCATTCATCTCTGTTTTTTGTTTTGGGGTTTTTTTTGTTGCAGTTCTTGTTCTTTAGTTCTTCTAGGTCTTTGGTAAACATTTCTTGCATCTTCTCCATTTCTTTTTTTTTCTTCTGAGATCCTGGATCATCTTCACCATCAATATTCTGAATTCTTTTTCTGGAAGGTTGCCTGTCTCTACTTCATTTAGTTGTTTTGCTGGAGTTTTATCTTGTCCCTTCATCTGGGACATAAGTCTCTAATTTTTCACTCTGATTAACTTTTTGTGATGTGGTTTTCATTCTAGCTTCTGTGGGAGTGTAGTTCTTGCTTCTTCTTCCTATCTCTGGTGAATGAAGCTAAGAGGCTTGTGTAAGCTTCCTGCTGACTCTGGTTTTAAAGAAAAGGATTTACTAGAGTATGTGAGAGCCTTACAGACACTGCTTCTGGGAACAAGACCCCCTACCCAAGGGCAGCTCCAGCAAAGCCCTACCTCTTTTCCTGGCAGCAGCACATGCAGTGAGTTCTAGGACCCACTCATGCTGATGGAGCTTGGGTCAGATCCACGCTCCAGGAGCTGCTCCAGGAAGGGAACCTCCACTGACCCACTGGCCATGTGGTGGTGGAGTCCACATGCCCCTCTCTCCTGCCATGCCCATCTCCAACCCTTACCTTCCCTGGGCTTGTTTAATGGCATGGCCTGGATCTCAGTGACACGCACTCACCAGCTATGAAGGAGGCTGGGAAGCTGAGTCTTGACTTTTACTTTGGAAAAGTGGGACTATGGAATTTTCCTTGAAATAGAAGAGATATATAAAAGATGCTTAGCAATAAATAAATCAGACAAATGTACATGAAAATGTCTTTAGAAGATTTTTCATCAAGAGGTGATCATCCATTTTCTTCGGAATTCAATTGAGAAGATAGAGAAATTGTGACACAGTCTATAACTTTTTGGAAATTGCTATAAAAATACATTGCTAAAAAAATATCAAATAGAACAGAATTATAAGAAGTGAAAAAAAACCTACCTATTTCCTATTCCACCATTGCCATTCCCACTCTTAACAGTCTTGTCTTTTCTATTATACACATCTGTATACATATACATACACACACGCATATATATGTATATGTATATATATATATAAACATTTTATTCACTTAACAATATATCATGGAAATATTTTTATGTCATTAAGTATAGCTTTACCTTATCTTTAAAATATTTCATTTGAAAAGTTTCAAAAACAAGTGAAAGTGGAGAGAATAGTATAATGAATTAAAATTCAACATGATCAGTTTTGATTCATTTATATCATCACCCATTCTACCATCCCTGGAATATTTTAAAGCAAATCCCAGACATCATCTCTTTTTGATAGGTATCTCTTTTCATCAGTAGCTATCTCTAAGACATGGGTTGGTTGGCAAAGGTCAGATGAGGTCTCTGTAGTAACTACTCAGCTCTGCTACTGTAGTGCACAAGCAACCATAGACAAACAGGGCTGAGTTCCAATAAGCTTTACCTACCAAATAAGCAGTGGCCAGAGTGGCCAACAGGGCTTAGTGTGCCAACCTCTGCTCTGAAAGAAAAGACATTTTTCCTTTAACTCATGATATTTCTCTTTAATACCATTTTTTAAAGTTAGTGAAGATCTTTCTTTAATGTCATTAGATCTAAAAATATTAACAATTTCTTAATAGCCAATATGATCAATGTTTTCTTTTCCTGATCTTATTGCAATCTTGTTTATAGCTTATTTAAATCAGCATAAAAATAAGAATAATAATTGCTTGGAATTGGAATTGCTCCAATCTTCTAAGTCTCTTTTATCCCACATATTTTTCTCCATCTCTTTCTTCACACTTAAAATATTTTCTGAAGAAACAGAATCTCATTTATAAAGTCTTACACAGTCTCAGATTTGTTGATTGTCTCTGTCATATCATTCAGTATTTTCCTCTATCTCTGGTGATTCTGTAAATCAGTTATGGGATCTAGAGTTTTGACCAGATTTAGGTTAATTTTTTTCTTTCTTGGCAGGATTACTACTTTAGGAGGTACCTGATGTCTGATAATCACTCTCTGCAATGCCATCAATCACTAATTGTCATTGCCTGATGATATCTTACTTAAGGAGTAAGTAAGATGCTTGCTCCTTGGAAGGAAAGTTATGACCAACCTAGACAGCATATTAAAAAGCAGAGACATTACTTTGTCAGCAAAGGTCCATCTAGCCAAAGCTATGGCTTTTCCAGCGGTCTTGTATTCCCGGGGTCCAGCCCCGGTGGATCCAGGGTGATTTGAAGCGTGAACGGCATAGGCGAGTTTGAGTGAACTCCGGGAGTTGGTGATGGACAGGGAGGCCTGGTGTGCTGCAATTCATGGGGTCGCAAAAAGTCGGACATGACTGAGCTACTGAAATGAACTGAACTGAACATATGTAACAGTAGCAAAAGAGAATAATGGGAAAAATATAAAACAAGAGGATAAATGATGGAAAATATTATGGATTTCAAGGAATATAGACCATAGTTCAGAGAAAGAGAGTGAAAGAAACCAAGCTTCATGTTAATAAGAGGCTGCAAGTCTTCACAGGTCACCAGCAATAAGAACAGTAGAAACAAGGTAAGAGACAGATAGGCCTCTGGGCTGGACACCTGGTGTCTGTCAAGTGGGGTAAAATTGAAGCTTTGTTTTCCTAGAGACTCCAAGGACAAAATTAATGACAGGAGCTGAGCTCTGCTGGAGTAGAGATAAGATGACCACTCCTGATGTCAAGGAGATCTACCTAACTAAAGAAAGACTCCTCGGGAGTCAAAAAGAAGAGGGCACCACCCCATAATAGGTGATATCAAGCCTCCCCCAGGCCTCTGTGCTGGAATCCATCTTAGAAAAAGACACGCATGCAGATGGGGGAGGGTTGTAGGGCAGATCAGATGTGGGAAAAGAAGTGAGATAACTGTCCAAAGGTAAAAGTGCTCTGTATAATGATTTAATCACCTGTTTATGGTGCTCTTCCTCAGGGAGGACACCCACACCCTCTCTCTCTAGGTGCATATTTTTGCCTTGCTTCTGTCTTAACTAAATAAACCCTTTCTCTGTGTGCTCTGCTACTTGTTGTACTGTGTCTCTAATAGTAAACTTTGTGCCCATCTCTACAGTTTTTGACTCTTTGAGAAATTAATTTTTCAAACAGGGCAAGAGTCAGGGAAACTTTGCTTCTAGTTTCCAGTCCTTGGTGGTCTAGTGGTCAGGATTACTGGTTTTCCATCCAGACTACCCAAGTTCAATTCCTAGCAGAGAACTAAGACTCTGCTTCAAGAGCACTTGCTGCTATCTTCCCGAGATCAGAAACACCAACAGAAACATCTTGAGAGAAGTGAACAGGGGTGATGGAGTAGTTCATTTATTTACTGAGCTTGTTTTATGTGTCAGGCACTTTTGGAGACACTGGAGGTTAGACCATTGAACAAAATAGACAAGTCCCACCTTCATGGAGTTTTCATGATAGAGAAGGAAGCTGATGATTAAGGAAATATATAGCATTTTAGATAGTAAGTTCTATGGAGAGAATGACACAGAGTAAGGGTTAAGGAGTACACTGGCAGGACTGGTATGTGTTCCCATGTTATACAGAAAGACCAGAAGTAGACCCTCAATTATAGTGATATTTGAATAGAGATCTGAAGGAACAGAGGGATTGAGAGGAGTGAATCATTCAGGTATCTGGGAGCAGAACAACCAGATAGAAGAAAGAGAATGAGAAAAGGCACTAGGGCAGAAACAAGCCCAGGGATGTTGGAGGGGCAGTAAGGAAACCCATGTGGCTTGAAGGAATGGGAGAAGGGAAAATGAGAGGAAACAGTGTCAAGAGTAGCAGGGAGGCAAATTGTGCAGGGACTTTGGGTCTTATGAGAGAGCTGGCAAGCCCCAGAGGAGTTAGAATGAGGGATGGTGTGACCTGACTCCTGTTTTTTAAATATCATTCTGGTGGAGTATTTGGCAAAAAGAGGAAATTGTCTAGGGCTGATTGCAAGCAGAGAAGCCAGTTGGAATGCAATTGCCATAATCCAGGACTGATGGCCAGTTACTGGGATGAGGGTGGGAGTGATGGTTGTCGAGGAAGTTGTCAGAGTTTAGATGTATTTTGAAGGTTAAGCTGTCAACATTTGGTGATGATTTGGATGTGGAGTGGGAAGGAAAAAGAGGGTTAAATGATGTCTGGAATTTGGCCTGAGCTACCGGTAGGTTTGGCTTGTCATTTGCTGAGAAGACCAGAGGAAGAGAGATTTGGTGAGAGTGACTGGGAGTTCAGGTTTGGACTCAGTCTTAGAAGCTAACTAGATGTGAAGTGCTTGAGGAGGTAGTTGTATGCAACAGTTGGCAGCCCAGGGAAAGTTGGGGTGAGAAAGGCAGCCCCACACATAGCCCAGCCACCTCTGACTGTGAATGTCACCACAGCCAAAGATTAGAGGCTGGAACATAATTCACATATCTCACTTTTTTTTTTTTAATGTTATAAGGTGTTTGTAATGAGTTGCATAGATCTAAAACCTAACAGAATTAAGTAACAGTAATGTATATAACAATATATTTTCAAGTAATATCTTTCATAAAGACTACATCCTCCCCACGACCCATATGTATTCATCTTGTCTCCTGTCTCCCTGTTAGAGCTCCCCATGTCACCTCTCACCACCCAGAGCCTGGTGCCCCAACAATGACCCAGGTTCCTGTATCCCTTTCCTCAGAAGCCTCAAGCCCTGAGCTCCAGCCATCCTACAAGTGTCAACCCTTCTTTCCAGGAGTAGTTTTATATTTATTCTAGTGATTATGTGATTAACATCCCTCTTGCTCATTAGAATGTAAACCTAGTATAAAATTTTATTCATAGTAGTTTCTCTGGGACCTAGCCTATATCTGGCATAGATACTCAATCATTGTTGCATCGGTGAGTAAAGAGAAAGAAAAGCAGACAATAACATTTTATCTTAATGTTTTGAGAAACCTGAGCAACAAATGTGGTCACTAAGGTCCAAGTTCTCTAATTGAATATTAATAATCCCTTAAAAACCATGATAAAGTGAAAGGAAAAATTTAAATGTGTCTACATGTTATTTGTCATTGTTGTTCAGTCATGTCTGACTCTGCCACCCTATGGACTACAGCATGCCAGGCCTCCCTGTCACTCACCATCTTTTGGAGTTTGCACAAGTTCATGTTCATTGCATTGGTGATGCTATCCAGCCATCTCATCCTCTGATGGCCTCTTCTCCTTCTGCCCTCAATCTTTTCCAGTACCAGGGACTTCTCCAATGAGCCATCTCTTTGAATCAGATGACCAAAATACTGGAGCTTCAGCTTGACTCAGTCCTTCCAGTGAATATTCAGGGTTGATCTCCCTTAAGATTGACTGGTTTGATCTCCTTGCTGTCCAAGAGGCTTTCAGGAGTCTTCTCCAGCACCACAGTTTGAAGTCATCCTATAGGAGAATCTTATTTCCCAAAGAGCTAAAAAAAAAAATGATAAAATTGCCCTTCACACCTTTGCATTTCATATTTGATGACATTTTCATCATTCTTTACATATTCATACATTTTGTACTTTTTTTGACAATTTTTTAAAGAAATTGAATACATTCTCAACTGACTTAATTATAAATACCAGTCAACTGAGGTTAAAGTTTCACTGTCAGCATACCTGATGGTTTGTATCATTGTTTTAATCAAATTAAGTTTCTAAGGTCTATACTTTTATCACTATATTGGCACTTTCATTTTGCTTTCATTTTTATAAAATAACGAGGGACAAATGCACTAAAATACTTAAATGCATACACTGTTGTACAGATGGAAATGGTGACAGTAAAACAGAGTAGGAAGTTCAAGCAATCCATCCTTCCACCTAAACAAGGATCCAACTGGCCACAAATGTCTGGAATAACAATTTCTGAACCCTATCATCTAGTTAAACACTTATAGTATCCAGAGGAGACCTTGGTAAAGAGGCCAGTATGTTTCAGTGAATTTCAGCCTGTTGTATATTAGATTACCAGTTACCAGTGCCTAACCCTGTGGCAGGCATCTGTGGGGATAATTGCCAGGCTGGACATAGGACCTTTTCTTCCAAATGTCAAGACTGTATATTCTGATTGCTAGTTGCTGCTTTTGGTCACTGAGGGACTAGCAGTCAGTTTCAGCTCCCATGGGTTACAGTGGCTTCCCAAGAACTTAAAGAGACTCTCCTTTTTGGAGTCAAACATTTAAGTAAATCTTTGTCAAGACATTGACTGACCACAGAGAAAAGGGAATAGAAACTTCAGCAACAACACACAACAAGGAATATATACTTTGCAAAAATAGTCTTTGCAAAAGACTATATTTCTTTTTGAGATGGCTCCAACTTCAAAAAGCAATTCCTGAGGACTTTCAGAATGACCATAATATCCAAAATGTCCAGCTTCTCAATAAAAAATTATAAAACTTGCAAATAAATAGGAAAACATAGCCCATTCATGGGAAAGAAGATTTTGAACTGAGGTATTGGAGGAGATTCTTGAGAGTCCCTTGGACTGCAAGGAGATCCAACAAGTCCATCCTAAAGGAAATCAGTTCTAAATATTCATTGGAAGGACTGATGCTGAAGCTGAAACTCCAATACTCTGGTCATCTGATGGGAATAAATGACTCATTTGAAAAGACCTTGATGGTGGGAAGACCCTGAGGCAGCAGAAGAAGGAGGTGATAGAGGATGAAATGGTTGGATGGCATCACTGACTTGATGGACATGAGTTTGAGGAAGCTCTGGGAGTTGGTAATGGACAGGGAAGCCTGGCGTGCTGCAGTCCATGGGGCTGCAGGGAGTCGGACACGACTGAGCAACTGAACTGAACTGACTGATCCCTAGGGAAGCCTAGACATTGAAATTATTACTCAAGATGTTAAATCAACTGTCTCAAATACGTTCTGTGAGCTAAAAGAAATCATGGACAACAAACAAAAGGAAATCAGGGAGACAATATATGAACAAAATAAGAACGTTAATTAAAATATTGATATTATAAAAAGAAACTGAGCACACTGTGGCACTAAAAAGTACAACAACTAAGATAAAAACTACTAGAGGAGTTCAACAGCAAGTTGATTAAGTGGAAGAAAGGATCAGTGAATTTAAACAAAAGAACATTGAAATTATTCTGTCTTTGGCACAGAAAGAAAAAAGAATGAGGAAAATGACCAGAGACTGAGGGACCTATAGAACACCATCAAATGCACCAATGTTCACATTATCGGACTTCCGCAGGGGAAGAAAGAAATGAGCAGAAAAACAGTTTGAGAAAAAATAGTCCCAAGCTTCCCAAATCTGAGGAGAGATATGAATATACACATTCAAGAATCTCAAAAAAAAAAAAAAAAAAGAATCTTAGTGAACTCCAATAAGGATTAAATTCTAAAGAAATCCACGTAGAAACACATTAGAGCCAAATTGCTAAAACACAAAGACAAACAGAGAATCTTGAAAGTAGCAAGAAAAAAAGACCCATTATGACCAACCAATCGTCAATGATATAATTAATTTCTTCTCAATAACCATAAAAGCCAGAAAACAGTAACCTAAAAGTTTTGCTATAACCTAGTAAAACTATCTTTAAAGAATGAGGGAGAAATTAACATATTTCTAGATAAACAAATGCTGAGAGTTAATCACTAGTAGACCTGCATTATAAGAAATGCAAAAGAGAATTCTTCAGACTGAAATTAAAAGCCACTAGAAAATAGCTTCAGTCAGTAAAGAGTCTGCCTGCAGTTCAGAAAACCTGGGTTCAATCCTTAGATTGAGAAGATCCCCTGGAGAATGAAATGGCAACCCACTTCAGTATTCTTGCCTGGAAAATCTCATGGACAGAAGAGTCTAGTGGGCTACAGTCCATGGGGGTCACAAGAGTCAGACACCAAGGATATCATCAAGAGAGTGATAATATAATGCACAGAATGAGAGAAAATATTTGCAAAAAAAATCTGCAAATCATATATCTGATACACAGTTAAAATACAGAATATATAAAGAACCTCTAAAATTCAACAATAAAAAAAAAAGTCCAAATCCAAAATGGGCAAAGGATTTGATGGACGTTTCTCCAAAGAAGATATACAAATAGAAACAAATACATGAAAAAATGTAAATAACCTTAGTCTTTAGAGAAATACAAATCAAAAAACTGCAGTGAGATACCACTTCATATCCACTAGCATGATTATTATGAAAAATTAGAAAATAAAAAGTGTTGGTGAGGATGTGAAGAAATTGGTACACTTTTAGACTGCTGGTGAGAACATACAATGTTATAGTTGCTGAATCACACCATTTAGTGGTTACCTCAAAAAGGTAAACATAAAATCCATCAATTTAACTCCAGGTATATACCCAAAGAATTGAAAGCAAGTATTCAAAACAGATACTTTTATACTCATGTTTACAGCAGCATTATTCACAATATACCAAAAGGTACAAACAGTTTAAACTTCCATCAACATATGGATAGATAAAGAAATTGTGGTCGGGGTGGGGGAAAGAAGGAGAGGGTAGGACGAATGGAGAGAATAACATAGAAACATATACACTGTCATGTGTAAAACAGCCAGTGGGAATTTGCTGTGTGACTCAGGAAACTCAAATTGGGGCTTTGTAACAACCTAGAGGGGTGAGATGGGGTGGGAGGTGTGATGGAGGTTGAACAGGGAGGGGACATATGTGTACCTGTGAGTGATTCATGTTGACGTATGGCAGACACCAACACAGTATTGTAAAGCAATCATCCTTTAATTAAAGATAAATAAATTTTTAAAAAAGAAACCATAAAACAGAATACCATTTAGGCCTTAACAAACAAAAAAAGAAATTCTGACACATCTTAGAACATGCATGACCTTGAAGACATTATCTGGAGTTGAATAGTGGTGGTGCTTATACAACAATGTGAATGTATTTAATGCAGTTGAACTGTTAACTTAAGATGGTTAAAAAAGGAAATTTTTTTTGTATTTTGTCACAATATAAAAATAATAAAATAAAATAAGGCTTCCCTGGTGGTGCGGTGTTTCAGTGTTTAGAGTCTGCCTGCAAATGCAGGGGACACAGATTCAATCCCTGGTCTGGGAGGATCCCACATGCCATGAGGCAACTAGGTCTGTGCACCACAACTACTGAATCCTGAGAACCCTAGAGCTTGTGCAACATAACAAAAAAGCCACTCCCCAGAGAAGACTGCATTGCACAGCTTTAGAGTGGCCCCTACCCAGTACAGCTAGAGAAAGTCCTTGAGCAGCAACAAAGATTCAGTGCAGCCCAAAATAAATTAAATCAATAAAAATGTAAAATACAATAAAAAGATCAACCCAGGTACACTGTCCACATTTGTCATTTTATCACCAGCCCCTGACTAAGAGCAGACACTCAAAAAGTATTTGTTAAACACATGAATGAACGAATGAATGAATGTTAGCAAGAAGCAGTTCTCAAACTGTGTGATATCAGAATGTATCTCTGTGTCAGAATCTTTGGAGGTTTTGTCAGCGCATACATTGCTGGGCCCAGAGCTCTTGATTTAACAGATAGGGAATGAAACCTGAGAATCTGCATTTCTGACAAGTTTCCAAAGTAACACTGATGCTGCCAGTCTGGGACCACACATTGAGAACTACTGATTTACAAGAACAACCACCATTGTTGAAGAACAAGGCCCCTGCTCAAATATGAAGTAAATAAGTAAAGCCTTAGATTCCTCTCAAAATCCCAGGCTGGGGAGCCCAAAACATGACTGAATCTTTTATCACCCTAAGTGGAGGATACAGAAAGCCAGATTTAATAAGATTGAAAGAGAAAGTAACAGAGCTTTTTGTATATGTGACTATTAAATTTTTACTCAATAAAACAGGTAAAGAAACCAGTTCCTGAAGGAAGTTAGTCCTCAGTGAGACCCATTAAGGCAAAACCAGAAACATTGAAATTCTGAGTGCTGCTCGCTAGCTGTGTAACTGAGGGTGGAATAGCCACCATAAGTTGCTCTCTGAACTTCAAATACTATACCTTAAAATAGAGATGGGCTTCCCTGGTGGCTCAGGTCAGTTCAGTCAGTCATCAGAAAGCCAGATTTAATAAGATTGAAAGAGAAAGTAACAGAGCTTTTTGTATATGTGACTATTAAATTTTTACTCAATAAAACAGGTAAAGAAACCAGTTCCTGAAGGAAGTTAGTCCTCAGTGAGACCCATTAAGGCAAAACCAGAAACATTGAAATTCTGAGTGCTGCTCGCTAGCTGTGTAACTGAGGGTGGAATAGCCACCATAAGTTGCTCTCTGAACTTCAAATACTATACCTTAAAATAGAGATGGGCTTCCCTGGTGGCTCAGGTCAGTTCAGTTCAGTCACTCAATCGTGTCCGACTCTGTATGACCCCATGGACTGCAGCAAGCCAGGCTTCCCTGTTCATCACCAACTCCTGGAACTTGCTCAAACTCATGTCCATCAAGTTGGTGATGCCATCCAACCATCTCATCCTCTGTCATCCCCTTCTCCTCCTGCCTTCAATCTTTCCCAGCATCAGAGTCTTTTCTTTAAAAGAATTAATTTATTTTAGTTGAAGGCTAATTACTTTGCAATATTGTGGTGGTTTTTGCCATACATTGACATGAATCAGCCACAGGTATATATGTGTTCCCCATCCCTCTGGGTTGTTCCAGTGCACTGGCCCTCTTTCATGCATCTAACTTGGACTGGTGATCTGTTTCACATATGGTAATATACATGCTTCAGTGCTATTCTCTCAAATCATCCCACCCTCTCCTTCTCCCACAGAGTCCAAAAGTCTGTTCTTTACATCTGTATCTCTTTTGCTGTCTTGCATATAGGGTCATTGATACCGTCCTTCTAAATTCCATATATATGCATTAATATGGTGTTTTCCTTTCTGGCTTATTTCACTCTGTATAATGGCTTGAGTTTCATTCACCTCCTTAGAACTGATTCAAATGCATTCTTTTTAATAGCTGAGTAGTATTCCATCGTGTATATGTGCCACAGTTTTCTTTTCTAATAAGTCAACTTTTCAAATCAGGCTGGCAAAGTATTGGAGCTTCAGCATCAGTCCTTCCAATGAATATTTAGAACTGATTTCCTTAAAGATTGACTAGTTTGATCTCCTTGCAGTCCCAGGGACTCTTAAGAGTCTTCTCCAACACCACAGTTCAAAATGTCAATTCTTCAATGCTCAGCTTTCTTTATATTCCAACTCTCACATCCATACATGACTACTGGAAAAACCAAAGTTTTGACTAGATGGACCTTTGTCAGCAAAGTAATGTCTCTGCTTTTTAATATGCTGTCTAGGTTCCTCATAGCTTTTCTTCTAAGGAGCAAGTGTCTTTTAATTTCATGGCTTCAGTCACCATCTGTAGTGATACTGGAACCCCCCCAAAATAAAATTTGTCACTGTTTCCATTGTTTCCACATCTATTTGCAGTTAAGTGATAGGACCAGATGCCATGATCTTAGTTTTTTGAATGCTGTTTTATGCCAGCTTTGTCAGTCTGCTCTTTCACTTTCATCATGAGGCTCTTCAGTTCCTCTTCACTTTCTTCCATAGAGGTCGTGTCATCTACATATCTGAGGTTATTGATATTTCTCCCAGAAATCTTGATTCCAGCTTGTGTTTCATCCAGCTGAACATTTCACATGATGTACTCTGCATATAAGTTAAATAAGCAGGGTGACAATGTATAGCCTTCATACACTCCTTTCCAGATTTGGAACCAGTCTGTTGTTCCATGTCCAGTTCTAACTGCTGCTTCTTGACCTGCATACAGATTTCTCAAGAGACAGGTCAAGTGGTCTGATATTTCCAGTTTGTGGTTATCCACACAATCAAAGGCTCTAGCATAGTCAATAAGGAAAAGTAGATGTTTTTATGGAACTCTCTGGCCTTTTAGATGATCTAGCAGATGTTTGCAATTTGACCTCTGGGTCCTCTGCCTTTTCTAAATTGAGCTTGGGCATCTGGAAGTTCATGGTTCACGTACTGTTGAAGCCTGGCTTGGAGAATTTTGAGTATTACTTTGTGAGATGAGTGCAATTCTGTGGTAGCTTGAACTTTCTTTGGGATTGCCTTTCTTTGGGATTAGAATGAAAACAGACCTTTTCCAGCTGAGTTTTCCAAATTTGCTGACATTTTGAGTGCAGCACTTTCACAGCATCCTCTTTGAGGATTGGAAACAGCTCAGCTGGAATTCCATCATTTCCACTAACTTTGTTCATAGTGATGCTTCCTAAGGCCCACTTGACTTGGCATTCCAGGATGTCTGGCTCTAGGTGAGTGATCACACCATCGTGGTTATTAAGATCTTTTCTGTATAGTTTTGTGTATTCTTGCCACCTCTTCTTAATATCTTCTGCTTCTGTTAGGTCCAGACCATTTCTGTCCTTTATTGAGCCCACCTTTGCATGAAATGTTCCCTTGGTATCTTTAATTTTCTTGAAGAGATCACTAGTTTTTTCCATTCTATTGTTTCCCCCTATTTATTTTCATTGATGGCTGAAGAAGGCTTTCTTGTCTCTCCTTGCTATTCTTTGCAACTCTGCATTCAGATGGGTATATCTTTCCTTTTTCCTTTGTCTTTAAGCTTCTCTTGTTTTCTCAGCTATATGTAAGGTCTCCTCCAACAATTTTGCCTTTTTGCATTTTCTTCCTTGGGGATGGTCTTGATCACTGCCTCCTGTAAAATGTCACAAACCTCTGTCCATAGCTTTTCAGGCACTCTATCAGATCTAATGCCTTGAATCTATTTGTCACTTCTACTGCATAATCATAAGGGATTTTATTTAGGTTATACCTGAATGCACTAGGGATTTCTCCTACTTTCTTCAATTTACATCTGAATTTTGCAATAAGAAGTTCATGGTCTGAACCACAGTCAGCTCCTGGTCTTGTTTTTGATGACTGTATAGAGCTTCTGGTGGCTCTGACAGTAAACATCTGCACGCAGTGTAGGAGATCTAGGTTTCATCCCAGGGTTGGGAAGATCCCCTGGAGAAGTACATGGCAACCCATTCCAGTTTTTCTTGCCCGGATTATCTCCATGGGCAGAGGAGCCTAGTAAGCTACAGTACATGTGATCACAAAGAGTTGGACATGACTGAGCAACTAAGCACAGCACAAAATATAGATGGCAACAGAAAACTAATGGGGTTATTATAAGCTTTAGAAGAAAGGAAGCAAAATTAAAATATAGGTAATGCTCTTTTACCCAGCTGCTACTCAACCAACTTGCCAATTTAATTTCTCCATCTTCCTGACATAGGCCTGCTGCAGGTTCATGGCTGGCATGTTCTTGCCTGTCCTTCCCATTAAATCAGCCTTCTGTACACACAGATGCAGACATTTGGATGTGGAAAGCTGACTATACTCTACTGTTTTATATTGTATAAGAGACTTGAAGATCTGTGGCTTTGGGTACCCATGGGAGTCCTGAAACCAATCCCCATGGATAACACGGATTAATACTGTACTTCTGCTACCACCAGCAGAGTCAGAGGCATTACAAATCAGGTGTGTCTGTTATCAAACCTGTATGCTGGCTGTACGTACCAATGTAATTATATAATTTAACTCAATATTACTTAAGTCCATGAAATATGAGTGCAAAAAAAAGAACACTATTGTTTCTATGAAAGACAACTTGAATGCTTTGGAAAGTCTCCTAAAGGCAAGTCAGTCAGTCAGTTCAGTCACTAGGTCATGTCCAACTCTCTGTGACCCCATGAATCACAGCACGCCAGGCCTCCCTGTCCATCACCAACTCCTGGAGTTCACTCAGACTCGCGTCCATCGAGTCAGTGATGCCATCCAGCCATCTCATCCTCTGTTGTCCCCTTCTCCTCCTGCCCCCAATCCCTCCCAGCATCAGAGTCTTTTCCAGTGAGTCAGCTCTTTACATGAGGTGGCCAAAGTACTGGAGTTTCAGCTTTAGCATCATTTCTTCCAAAGAAATCCCAGGATTTATCTCCTTCAGAATGGACTGGTTGGATATCCTCTCAGTCCAAGGGACTCTCAAGAGTCTTCTCTAACACCACAGTTCAAAAGCATCAGTTCTTCGGCGCTCAGCCTTCTTCACAGTCCAACTCTCACATCCATACATGACTACTGGAAAAACCATAGCCTTGACTAGACGGACCTTAGTCGGCAAAAAGTTGTTAAATAAATTACTATCAGATTTCATACACGTGAGACATCTGTGAAAGCATGGGAAAACAGTTAAAATCTACAAAGATGCTTGCTTCACTGGTCCACATACCTTTAACTCCTTGCTCCACTTAAGAGGATCTCAAACTGGAAATCTTAGCAGGTAGATCACAGAAGTGGTTTATGCAAGAATAACATATGGAATACCAGTCAGCTTTTGTCCTCAAAGGAAGAGTTCCAGCCTTGTATCAATAGATCATCCCCTAAAATGAACAGAATCATGTTTTAAAGTAAAATGTTTAAAGTCTGAAGATATCACTCTGCATCCTTCCCCACTTCAACTTTCACAGCCCACAGCACCAATCCAACCACCCTGGGTAAGAAGTGTTCACAGTACTTGGTGCTGCTGAAATGTTACTTCTCCCACCACTACCCCTGCCACCTTGAGAGTTCCATTCAGTTTCACACCCAAATGTCATTCCTGTTAACATTTCATTGGTAAATACACACTGTTGAAGTGTGCTATTTGCAGAGACAATTTGAAGCCCAGGACATTTCCATTTTACACTTTCTAGAAGCCTCCCCCCACAGCTCAGCAAGATCCAGGGAGGCTGGGGAAAGTGGCAGCACAGACACACTCATGAATATTCATCAGGTCTTTAATGCAAGTATAGCACCTGCTCTTAGACAGCACGCTAATGATGACAAGCTCTTGGAAGATGATAAGCTCCTGGCATCCCTTGAAGCTGGGCCACTGCTGTTCTCTTCCACTGAGAAGGTTAGGGAGTGGGTCACAGAAAGGTTAATTGACTTGCTTAAGTCAGCACTACAAGTCAATAGGAGAGATGGAGTCAGATGTCGGGTGGCTGAGGTTGCCACATGTCAGACCTGGTCTCGAGGCTTCCAGTTTAATTCCTTTCCCAAGAGCTTATGTGTGTTTGTTTAGCACAATGATACCTTTATGTAAAAATAAAGTTTGTGTGTACGTGTGTGTGTACATATGCATGTCTATCTTTCCTCCTTCATGAGAACACCTGGAAAAGAAATAGTCTGTTTAGAGTTTTGTCACGTTCACTTTCTCTAGTTCCTCAATTAACTGGAAAGAGCCCAGCTTCCCCACTCTATCTGCCCCCATTTCTGCATTTGCTGATAACTTATTTATTAAAGAAAGAAGCAGATGCCAGGGCCGCTGCATACACCATTCCAGTGCATTCACAGCAACAAGAAAAAGCTGGGAGAAACAGCCCAATCTGGGCAAAGGACTGCAGCCTGGAGATAAACTTGCCTAAAGACCAGGCTGTCCTTGCTCTCATCAAGTCCTAGAATTGGAAGACAAGCATCCTATCTATGGCTAAAACATCTTGCTCTGTAAAGATAGGGTTCCTTGGTGCTCAGAACATTCCTCTTTCCCAGGCCCCTCAGCCATGGCCACATCATGGTTAGGATAGTTGAAGAGGTTGGTCATAAGTTGTGACCACTGGCATGTAAGCTGCTTGCATGGTAAAAGGAGGAAAAGTTATGCAAATATCATGTCAGTCTGAGGAGCAAATACAGGTGGGCCCCAGAGTGAATGTAAGCAGGGAGGATTGATAAGATCCTGCCTTCTCTCCCAGGGCCCACCTGAGAGCCTCTGGGACCAACATTCAGTCATCCACAAACATCTATCAAGTAGTTACTGTGCACTCTGGGTGCTGACCTTCAGAGGAAACCCCCACTTCCCATAGCATGGAGGGGAGGAGGCAGAAAAAGATTAGGAAGAAGAATGAGGAAGAGACTGAGGCACCCATGGGTTTGGTACAGTCTCTGTAGCTGCCAAGTGAGTCACCATGTGCCATCCCGAACTCCACCCTGAGGCCAGAACCCCTTCTGCCTGCCCTGTGCCTTCTGCTTTCCTCCCAAGCTTTAGGGATCCATAGAGGGTGATGGCCCAGACCTATGAGGCTGGTAGGAATCTGTGTCACATGGAACCAGCAAGACCATAAAGGAATCCTCATTCTGGTCTTGGTGTCTGTGTGCAAGCTCTGTTGCTTCAGTCGTGTCTCCAACTTTTTGTGACCGCATGGACCGTAGCCCTCAGACCCCTCTGCCCATGGGATTCTCCAGGTAAGAATATTGGAGTTGGTTGCCATGCCCTCCTTCAGAGGATTTTCTCTACCCAGGGATCAAACCAGTGTCTCTCTTGTCTCCTGCACTGCAGGCAGATTCTTTACTGCTGAGCTACCGGTCTCGGTAGAGCAAAAATTAGGGAATGAACTTCAACTATTTTGCTTCTCAAGTAACTCAGATTTTCAAGGCCACACATGGGCCTAGAAACCCTTCAGGGGTCAGTCTCTACCTGTTAGCTCAAGATCAGTTTAAAGTCATATAACTGTTATAAAAAAGACAAGAGATAACAAATGCTGATGAGAATGTGGAGAAAAGGGTTAACACTTGTGCATGATTGGTAGGAATGTAAACTCAGGCAACCTCTATGGACAAGAGTATGGAGGTTACTCAAAAATTAAAAACAGAGTTACCGTATAACCAACCCTTCTCTGGTGGCTCAAATGGTGAAATATCTGCCTGCAATGCAGAAGGCCTGGGTTCAGTCTCTGGGTCAGGAAGATTCCCTGGAGGAGGAAATGGCAATTCACTGTAGTATTCTTGCCTGGAGAATTCTATGGACAGAGGAATCTAGCAGGCCATAATCCATGAGGTTGCAAAGAATCAGACACACTGAGCAACTAACACACAACACACACATATGATCCAGCAATACCACTTTTTGGTATTTATCAGAAGAAAATGAAATACTACCTTGAAGTGTTATCTGCACCTCCATGTTCACTTCAGTGTTACAGTTGAGAGGTGGAAACAACATAAGTAGTTAAATAAAATGTGGTCTACATATATTTTATTTATAAATAAACCTATATTTATTCTATACACACACAATGGAATATTATTCAGCCATAAAAAGGAAAACAACCATGCCATTTGTAACAACATGAATAGACCTGAGGGAATTATTCTAGTGAAATAAGTCAGACAGATAAAGACAAATACTGTATGGTATGATCTCACTTATGTGTGGACTCTAAGAAAGCCAAATTCACAGAAACATAGAGTAGATGGGTGGTTGCCAGGGGCTGGGAGCTGGTGGAAACAGGGAGATGTTCCAAAGTACAATCATCAGTTAGATGAATAAGCTCTGGAGATGTGATGTACAGCATGGTGACTATAGGTAATAATACTGTATTATTGCTGGAAGGAAAACTATGACAAATCTAGGCAGCATATTAAAATCAGAGACATCACTTTGCCAACAAAGGTCCATATAGTCAAAGCTATGGTTTTTCCAGTAGTCATGTATGGATGTGAGAGTTGGACCATAAAGAAGGCTGAGTGCTGAAGAACTGATGCTTTCAAATTGTGGTGCTGAAGAAGACTCTTGAGAGTCCCTTGGACTGAAGGAGATCAAACCAGTCAATCCTAAAGAAAGGACTGATGCTGAAGCTGAAGCTCCAATGATTTGGCCATCTGATGTGATGAGCTGACTCACGGGAAAAGACCCTGTTGCTGGGAAAGACTGAAGTCCAAAGGAAAAGAAGGCAGCAGAGGATGAGATGGTTAGATAGCATCACCAAGTCAATGGACATGAATCTGCGCAAACTCCAGGAGACAGTGAATGACAGGGAAGCCTGGTGTGCTACAGTTCATGGGGTCACAAAGAATCAGACACAACTTAGTGACTGAACAACTATATTATAACTGGAAAGTTGCTAAAGAGTAGATCATAAGTGTTTTTAACACATACAGACAAAGTAATTACATGAGTTGGTGGAGATGTTAATTAACATTTTGGAATAATTTCAAGATATATACACATATCAAATCAACACATTGGACACTTTAAACTTACACAAAGTTATATGTCAATTATATCTCAATATAGCTAAAAAAAAGAGAGAGAGAGAGAGAGAGAAAGCCACATCACAGAAAAGCTGACATTTGCAAATGTGACCTTGCTTACTTTTTAAAAAAAGAAAGTATTTTCGAGGCAGTGTGTGAAACTGAAGCAGCACCTACTATCCTGAGGCTTAAGGAGACCTTGTGGCAACGTCCCTAAAGGTCCAGTGGTTAAGAATCTGCTTGCCAGTGCAGGGGACACGGGTTCAATCCTGGGTCCAGGAAGATTTCACATGCCATAGAACAATGGGGCCCATGGGCCACAACTGTTGAATCCATGCTCTAGACACCCTGAGTCACAAATACTGAAGCCTGTGCATCTAGAGCCCACACTTTGCAGCAAGAGAAGCTGCCACAATGAGAAGACCACACACTGCAACCAAAGAAAGCCCATGTGCAGCAACAGAAAGCCTGTGTACCACAATAAAGAACCAGCATAGCCAAACATAGTTAATCAATTAACTAATTTTAAAGAAGAAGGAGAAGAGCTGGCATCCCAGCTCTGTTACAAACTAGTGCTGAGCCAACTGATTCACAACACTCAGACACCTCACATCACCCATTTGCCCCTGAATTTGGGGTATGCATTTAACAAGGTTTGCGGAGCCCATTGGTGTCTGAGTCTTGCTTCACAGGAGAGCTGAGGGCTGGTCCTTCATTCCTTATCTCAATGAAAGAGTAACTGTCTGCTTCACATGTTTCCAGAACCACCTTCTAAACTCTGCTCTGAATAGAAAGCAGGCGGGTGGTCAGGGAGTGAGGTAATGGCCCACATTTCCTCCTAGCCCATTCATTGAAAGGGGCAACAGCCCTGTGATGAAGCCCTACCACCCCTCCAGATCCCAGGTCCAGAACAAAGGCTGCTGAGAGCCCCAACCAAGCTGTTCTTTGAGGATCCCCATCACATGGACAGAACTCCTGGGCACCAGGCTACACTCCTTCCTGGGGACTCATTGTGTGGAAACCAAAGTCCCAGTCCCCTGGTCTCATTTACAAAGAACTGACCCCATGGCAGAGCCCTGGGAGATCAACTGAGACTTTTATTAGAATTATATCACAGTCAATTTTCCCTGAGCATCCTCATTCCCTTACAGGTGCTGTACCCTAGAGCTCTCCTCCACGTCTTAACCCCCTTATTCAATCTCTAGCTCAGAGTCTGTCTCTCAGCAAAGAATCTAATGTAATCTAGGACAGTTACACACCACATCCACAAACAGGCTCATTCAGATATTTTAGAATGACAAAGGAACACTTCATCCCACACCTCTTGCTGAAAGGATGACTAACTGTAGGGCAGTATGCGCATGTGTGTGTGTGTGTGTGTGTGTGTGTGTGTGTGTGTGTACACACATACACATGCATCTATTCCAGAATAACTGAGAGAAACCAGTGATGTTATACACGGAACAGAACATGAGATTAGGTCAGATTGGCTAATTAAGGCTCATTCTCTGTCATCTTCTGAGATGAAAGCTACCGTGGACTCACACAGGAAACAATTAACCCCACTTGAGTTCAAGCAGCCTATGTGAGCAGAGAGAGCCCATTCCTTCTTCTGGAGTCAGTAATTAATAAGTCTGCTTCTTCCCCATCCCTCATTACCATCAAAGCTTCTTTCACCAGTGGCATTAATTGTCATTCTATGCAATTCCCCAACTAACAGCACGAATGCAAATTTGGAGGGGAAATCACAGGGTGAGGGCACACTGTACCAGGGCATGTTAACACCTATTTCTGTGGAGATGCTCCTTTTGCTTGAAAGCATATCACAGCCTGGCTCAGGCAAGGAGCGGCAGTCTGGAGAGACACCAGCCATAAACCCAGAGGTCCTAAGAATCCTCACTAATACAAATGAATGTGGCTTCCATTTGACAGAGTGAGGAAAATGGTGTGTTTTTAAATAAGACCTGAAGCATTGTAGGTAAATGAGAGGCCTTTCACAGGCATGCATATGTACCACTCAGATCCTTGGGCTGGATGCTTGTTTTGGAATTACCCCTATCCACAGTGCTTTTAAAAGGGCCTAGTTATTTGTAAACAAGGTTACTGACTGTCATTTTTAACCACACTGGTCCCAAAAAAGATGTACTGCCTTCTCATGGGGCCTTTTTTCTTTATGCCTGTGATCTTGTATTTCTCCAATGTTGTAATGTAAAGCAAAGAGAGAGATTGGTCCAGGTAAAGGATTCTAGGAATTCTGCAGATCTCAGACCAGTCTCTAGGGGGATAAATCTCAACAGCTAAGGCCATGGGAGACGGAATTATAAAGAAGAAGGCCACTGATGTACAGCCTGGGAATGAGCACATAATGTGGAAGGAGGAGATGTGTTGTGTTTGCAGACAGAAACACTCAGAGCTACCATCCTGTGCATCTCACTATGAAGTTATCTGAAGTAGTAAAAGGAAAATTAAGCAGAGTCAGAGTAATGGGAGCTTTATGGGTTATTTTAGCCAGTTTAGGGACGACCATGGAGAATGGTCTCAGGGCTGAACTAGAGTGTACTGTTGGAGAAACTATAATTTTTATCTTTCTTTTAAATTCAGTCATTTTTCTCCCCATCAGGCAATGCTACATAAATACAAACTTTTTGTTTCTGAGCACTTCTTTTTCTAAGCTCATATATACTACCACCCTACAGTTGGCATTTATCATAAAATGTTGCAATTACCAATATTATATGTTTATCACATAAAAACTAATAAATTTGAAACAGGTGGGTGGCATTTCAGGGAGGCTCTGAAGAGCTCCCAGTCCTTTATGTCTCAGCATAGAAAGAATTCAGTGAGAAGCAAAGTGATAGATAAGAAGTGATTTATTAGCATAGGATGCTTGTGAGGCTAACAAGTGGGTGGGCAAGAAGGTGCCATGTTCTGAGAACTTTGCGAGCTACAGTTTCATAATCAAATGAAAGGTGGAGGAAAAGATTTCCTTATAATCAAAGGAAAGGCGGACAAGAACTCTTTGTCATTCTTGACATCATGCTTCTATCATGAGCTCCTCCTCAAAGTTGGGTAGGGAAGTTTCCTTGTCCCTACATGCTTAGGCTAGGTCTGCAAATTACTGCTTTTTATGTGTGCAGAGTGTGCCCTAACTTCCTGAGCTCACAGGGCACAATGTGGGTCTCATACCACTGCTGTTTTGTTGTTTCGGGGCATATCTTGCGCATCTGCTGCCTAGTTTTCTTGCTAAGAAAGTCTGCTTGGTTTTGTGGTTAATCAAACTTGCTTTCTTGTGTAATCATTAACTTAAAGGGGTGTCCCATATTTTTATATTTTTTTATATACAATTTCCTAGTGAGATTAACTATTTAATCTCCTACTTTGTCCCTTTACTCTGTCTTTATCAAATTTCTTTAGGTAACAGTATGTATTCTGTTCTTCATCGTAGGGGTTTACCTGTGTGGTGTTTCTTCATGTTCCTCAGCTTAGTTCAGTCGCTCAGTCGTGTCTGACTCTTTGCAACCCCATGAATCACAACATGCCAGGCCTCCCTGTTTATTACCATCTCTCGGAGTTCACTCAGACTCATGTCCATCAAGTCCATGATGCCATCCAGCCATCTCATCCTCAGTCATCCCCTTCTCCTGCCCCCAGTCCCTCCCAGCATCAGAGTCTTTTCCAGTGAGTCAACTCTTCACATGAGGTGGCCAAAGTACTGGAGTTTCAGCTT
>SJYC01147861.1:0-11154 GCA_006408675.1 Madoqua kirkii
ACGATGTTTCACTTCAAATAGAGTATAGCTTTAAACAGATAGAAATTTTTTAAGAACCAAATAGATATTTTTGATTTGAAAAACACAAAGTTGAAACAAAAAATTCATTAGAGAAGCTCAACAAAGATTTGAACTGGCAGCAGAAAAAATCAGCAAACTTGAAGACGGATCTATTGAGATCTCTAGGCTGAGGAATAGAAAACAAAGAATTAAGAAAAATGAATAGACCTTAAGAGAGACCATCAACTAACATACACATGAGAGAAAAGAAAGAGAGAGGAGAAAAAGAAAATTTGAAGAAATAATGGTTAAATACTTTTCAAACTTGATGGAAAACATTAATCTGCATATCTAAGTGGTTCAATAAAGTCTAAGTAGGATATCTTAAATAGATTCACACCTAGACACACCATTGTCAAATTGTCCAAAGACAAGATAGAGAAGTAACTCATCATATACATTGGCTCTCCAACAAGATTAACGGCTGAAAACATGGAGGTCAGAAGGTAGTAGAATGACATATTCATTTCTGAAAGAAAAAGATAATCAGCAATTCTATATCCAGCAAAATGATCTTTCATAAAATATTTTCTGGAAATTAAAATATTTCCAGAAAAATAAAAACTCAGAAAATTCATCACTAGCAGACTGGCTCACAAGAAATAGTAAAGGCAGTCCTTTGGGCTGAAATTAAAGAACATTAGGCAATAATTTGAACCCACAGGAAAGAATAAAGAGCACCAATAGTAGTAACTACATAGGTAATGATCTTCCCAGGTGGCATTAGTGTTAAAGAAGCTGCTTGCCAATGCAGAAGACCTGAGATGCAGCCTCCAAAGCTGGGCCGGGAAGCTTACCTGGAGGAAGAAATGGCAGAACAGCAGCCCCCTCCAGTGTTCCTGCCTGGAGAGCACCATGGCCAGATGGGCCTGCTGGCCACAGTCCACAGGGACGCAAAGAGACAGACAGCGGAGGCAACTCAGCATGCACCCACATAGGTAAATATGACAATATGAATGTATTTTGTCTGTAATTTTTTCTCCTACCTGGCTTATGTTATAAAATTGTGTTGGTGGACTTATAATGTATAATGTATATGGATCTAATTTGTACAAATATAGTACAAAGGAGGGGAAGAACACAAAGCTATTTTGGAGCAAAGTTTTTGTATATTACTGAAATGAAGTTAGTTTTAATATGAACCATATTGTTTTAAATTAAAATGTTAATTTTGCTTCCCAGGGAAAGCACTAGGAAAATAACTTTAAAATATGGTAAAAGAAATAGCAAGGAAATAAGAATAACATATTTAAAAATATCTAACTAAAAAGAAGGTAGTAATGAAGGAATAGAAAATCAAATAAGACATGAGATACCAAAATCATAGCAAAATGGCAGATGCAAACCATGCCTTGTCAACAATTCCAATTAAATGTAAATGGAAGCTTCCAGTTCAAGACGGCAGAAGAAGGACATGTGCCCATTTCCTCCTGTGAGAACACTAAAACCAAAACCAGCTGTTGAACAACCATCAACAGAAGGACACTGGAACTCAACAAAAAGAGATACACCATGTCCAAAGACAAAGATGAACCCTCAGTGAGTGGTAGCAGGGGCACGATCATGATAAAATCAAATCTCGTTCTCATTAGGTGGGTGACTCACAAACTGGAGAACAATAAGACCAAAGAAGTTCTCCCACTGTTGTGAAGGTTCTGAGCCCTACATCAGGCTTCCCAGCCTGGGGATCCAGCAACGCAACTGGAAATTCCCAGGAAATCTGATTCTGAAGGCCAGTGGGATTTGATTATAGGACTTCCACACGACTAGGGAAAACAGAGACTCCACTCTTAGAAGACACAACCAAAATCTTATGCACACAAAGACCCAGGGGAAAGGAAGAGCGACACCACAGTAACAGTGCTGACACTACAGCAGTGACAGAACCAGACCTACCCACTACTGTTGGAGGGTCTTCTGTGGAGCTGTGGGTCAGCATGGCTCACCACAAGGATTGGGGCACTGGTAGTAGCAGTCCTGGGAAGTTCCCCTTAGTGTAGTCCTCTTGGAAGTTGTCACTAACCCTACCACAGAGCCTGTAGACCCCAGGCTCCGGGAGCCAGCATGAGGAATCCCGCTCATGGCAAAGGTCATGAGGAAGGAAGCCAGACATACGCAAAGGCATAATCTAGCTTCAGGAGTTACCCCTGGGTTTTCCTGAACATCTACCCCCCAAAACCAGAGTCGGCCTGCCTTATTGTACTGTGCTTTCCACTCTTCAGACATTCTCTGGGGAAAAAAAGTTAGCTCAGGGCTTCAGTCTCCTACATATGGAAAGAATGTTTCAGCTCAAACCCCTCTGATGGCTCTCTAACTTGCCTGACAGGTTCCCCTGGACTTTTTTCAGCTTGTGAATTGCTTACAGCCCCCCAACCATGACAGGCACAAAGATTAAAGCATCTTAAAGATACAGAGCCTTTTCTAAAGAACTAAAAATTATATTGGTGACAGGTTTTCACTGTTGACTCAATGACTGCTGCCAGGCCTCCATATTCTTTATCTTTTAGGCACCTGGGAGGATATTAATCAATGTAATTGGGATATAGGAATAGGAATATAGTAGTTTTGATGTTAGCAACACTAGACTTTTGAGTTAATTACTTTTCTTTTTTATATATCACTGCACTCCTCTTGTGTCCTTGCTATGTAAGAATGTAACTTTATTTAATGCTTTCTGAGAGTGGCACCAGACTATGGGAAGAACAACACTGTTAAGGCAAATAAGTCTTCTAATTGATAAACCCTTATCAGAAAAAGGGTGTAAAATGTTAATTGGCCTTCTGACCAGAAGGTGATATAAATCACCTAAGACTTATGTATACAACTTGTATGCAGAGAGAAAGCCTGATCTCGATAAGAGTCAGGGCTGCTGACGCTACATAATTTTATATTATCCATTAATCTCTATGTACAAAAAAAGGTATAAAAGGCCTTTCTGGACAATAGACGAGGGGCAAGTCATTGGAAAGACTGGTTTCCCCCACGTCCTTTTTCTTGCTCTATTTTCTGGCTGAATTCCTATCTGGATCAAGGAGGCTTGCCATGTCTACTTACTTGCCCCAGCTTCTAAGATTCATGAGAGAGGGAGCCCAAGGAGGGGTCACTATTCAAACGGACGTCAGTGGCCTAACATAGACGGTGCAAACTTCTTGTCCTGAAGTTTTATTGGCATTCCCCCTAAACCAAGTTATTTAGCATCTTTTCTCCACTGAATTTTCCTCCTACACTATTTCTTTCTAATCTCTATTTATATTTCTAATTAAATAAATGTTTCCCTTGCCTATGCCGTCTCCCCTTCAAATGCCCTGGATCCACCGGGGTAGGACCCCGGTATTGAGGGGTAGGCCACCTCAGACCAAACAACTAACAAGGACAGAGCTCAATCCCATCCATGAGCAGATAATTGGATTAAAGCTTCACTGAGGAAGGCCCTGCCCACTAGTTTAGATCAGTTCAGTTGCTTAGTCATGTCCGACTATTTGCGACCCCATGAATCACAGCACACCAGGCCTCCCTGTCCATCACCAACTCCCAGAGATTTATGTCCATTGAGTCAGTGATGCCATCCAGCCATCTCAACCTCTATCGTCCCCTTCTTCTCCTGCCCCCAATCCCTCCCAGCATCAAAGTCTTTTCCAATGAGTCAACTCTTTGCATGAGGTGGCCAAAGTATTGAAATTTCAGCTTTAGCATCATTCCTTCCAAAGAAATCCCAGGGCTGATCTCCTTCAGAATGGACTGGTTGGATCTCTTTGCAGTCCAAAGGACTCTCAACAGTCTTCATGAATACCAAAGTTCAAAAGCATCAATTCTTTGGCATCCAGACTTCTTCACAGTCTAACTCTCATATCCATACATGACTACTAGAAAAACCATAGTCTTGACTAGACAGACCTTAGTTGGCAAAGTAATATCTCTGCTTTTGAATAGGCTATCTAGGTTGGTCATAACTTTTCTTCCAAGGAGGAAGCATCTTTTAATTTCATGGCTGCAGTCACCATCTGCAGTGATTTTGGAGCCCCCCAAAATAAAGTCTGACACTGTTTCCACCGTTTCCAAATCTATTTCCCATGCAGTGATTAGACCAGATGCCATGATCTTCATTTTCTGAATGTTGAGCTTTAACCCAATTTTTTCACTTTCTTCTTTCACTTTCATCAAGAGATTCTTTAGTTCCTCTTTAGTTTATGCCATAAGGGTGGTGTCATCTGCATATCTGAGGTTATTGATATTTCTCCTGACAATTTTGATTCCAGCTTGTGTTTCTTCCAGCCCAGCATTTCTCAGGATGTACTTGCATATAATTTAAATAAGCAGGATGACAATATACAGCCTTGACGTACTCCTTTTCCTATTTGGAACCAGTCTGTTGTTCTATGTCCAGTTCTAACTGTTGCTTCCTGACCTGCATACAGGTTTCTCAAGAGGCAGATCAGGTGGTCTGGTATTCCCATCTCTCTCAGAATTTCCTATAGTTTATTGTGATCCAGACATTCAAAGGATTTGACATAGTTAATAAAGCAGAAATAGATGTTTTTCTGGAATTCTCTTGCTTTTTCCATGATCCAGCAGATGTTGGCAATCTGATCTCTGGTTCCTCTGCTTTTTCTAAAACCAGCTTGAACGTCAGGGAGTTCACGGTTCACATATTGCTGAAGCCTGGCTTGGAGAATTTTGAGTATTACTTTACTAGCATGTGAGATGAGTGAAACTGTGTGGTAGTTTGAGCATTCTTTGGCATTGCCTTTCTTTGGAATTGGCATGAAAACTGACCTTTCCCAGTGCTGTGGCCACTGCTGAATTTTCCAAGTTTGCTGGCATATTGAGTGCAGCACTTTGACAGCATCATCTTTCAGGATTTGAAACAGCTCCACTGGAATTCTATCACCTCCACTAGCTTTGTTCATAGTGATGCTTTCTGAGGCCCACTTCACTTCACATTCCAAGATGTCTGGCTCTAGATGAGTGATCACACTATCGAGATTAATCAGGTTGTGAAGATCTTTTTTGTACAGTTCTTCTGTGTATTCTTGCCACCTCTTCTTAATATCTTCTGCTTCTGTAGGTCAAGACCATTTCTGTCCTTTATTGAGCCCATCTTTGCATGAAATGTTCCCTTGGTATTTTAATTTTCTTGAAGAGATCTCTAGTCTTTCCATTCTGTTCTTATCTTCTGTTTCTTTGCATTGATCGCTGAAGAAGGCTTCCTTATCTCCTTGATATTCTTTGAGACTCTGCATTCAGATACTTAATCTTTCCTTTTCTCCTTTGCTTTTCACCTCTATTCTTTTCACAGCTATTTGTAAGGCCTCCCTGGACAGCCATTTTGCTTTTTTGCATTTCTTTTCCATGGGGATGGTCTTGATCCCTGTCTCCTGTACAATGTCACAAACCTCATTCCATAGTTCATCAGGCACTCTCTCTATCAAATCTAGGCCCTTAAATCTATTTCTCACTTCCACTGTATAATCATAAGGGATTTGATTTAGGTCATACCTGAATGGTCTAGCGGTTTTCCCTACTTTCTTCAGTTTAAGTCTGAATTTAGCAGATAGGAGTTCATGATCTGACCCACAGTTAGCTCTTGGTCTTGTTTTTGCTGATTGTACAGAGCTTCTCCATCGTTGGCTGCATAGAATATAATCAATCTGATTTTGGTGTTGACCATCTGGTGATGTCCATGTGTAGAGTCTTCTCTTGTGTTGTTGGAAGAGGGTGTTTGCTATGACCAGTGCATTTTCTTGGCAAGACTCTGTTAGTCTTTGCCCTGCTTCATTCCACATTCCAAGGCCAAATTTGCCTGTTATCCCAGGTGTTTCTTGACTTCCTACTTTAGCATTCCAGTTCCCTATAATGAAAAGGACATCTTTTGGGGGTGTGAGTTCTAAAAGGTCATGTAGGTCTTCATAGAACCATTCAACTTCAGCTTCCTCAGCATTACTGGTTGGTGCATAGACTTGGATTACTGTGATATTGAACGATTTGCCTTGGAAATGAACAGAGATCATTCTGTCGTTTTTGAGATTGCATACGAGTACTGCATTTCGGATTCTTTTGTTGCCCCTGATGGCTACTCCATTTCTTCTGAGGGATTCCTGCCCGCAGTAGTAGATATAATGGTCATCTGAGTTAAATTCACCCATTCCAGTCCATTTCGTTCGCTGATTCCTAGAATGTCGACGTTCACCCTTGCCATCTCTTGTTTGACCACTTCCAATTTGCCTTGATTCATGGACCTGACATTCCAGGTTCCTATGCAGTATTGCTCTTTACAGCATCAGACCTTGCTTCTATCACCAGTCATGCCCACAACTGGGTATTGTTTTTGCTTTGGCTCCATCCCTTCATTCTTTCTGAAGTTATTTCTCCACTGATATCCAGTAGTATATTGGGCACCTACTGACCTAGGGAGTTCCTCTTTCAGTATCCTATCATTTTGCCTTTTCATGCTGTTCATGGGGTTCTCAAGGCAAGAATACTGAAGTGGTTTGCTGTTCCCTTCTCGAGTGAATCACATTCTGTCAGACCTACCACCATGACCCATCTATCTTGGGTTGCCCAATGGCCATGGCTTAGTTTCATTGAGTTAGACAAGGCTATGATTCTAGTGTGATCAGAATGACTAGTTTTCCATGATTATGGTTTTAGTGTGTCTGCCCTCTGATGCCCTCTTGCAACGCCTACCATCTTCCATCTTACTTGGATTTCTCTTACCTTGGGTATGGGGTATCTCTTCACAGCTGCTCCAGCAAAGCACAGCTGCTGCTCCTTACCTTGGATGAGGAGTATCTCCTCACTGCTGCTCTTCCTGACGTTTAATGTGGGATGGCTCCTCTAGGCCCTCCTACGCCCACACAGCCACAGCTCCTTGGACATGGCTGCTCCTCCTAGCCACCATCCCTGGCCTTGGGCACAGGGTGGCTCCTCCCAGCTGCCGCCCCTGACCTCAGACTTGGGGTGGCTCCTCACATCACTGCCCCTTACCTTGTACATGGTGTAGCTCCTCTCAGCCATTCCTGCACTGTCACAGCCTGGCACTCTCAGCACCTGCCCCTGACCTCAGTCATGGGGTAACTTCTCTTGGCTCCTGCCCTTCAGGCATGGGGTCCTCCCAGCTTCTGCCTCTGACCGCGAACTTGGGGCAGCTCCTCTCAGCAGTGCTTAGTGTTCTGGTCACTGCCGCCTGCGCTTAGTGTGCCGGTTGCCGCCACCTGCTAGAGCAAGACCCAGTTTTTCCTACCCAGTTCCCCCATCAGGAAGTTTACACAAGCCTCTTAGCTTCATCCACCAAAGAGTAGACAGAAGAAGCAAGAAAAATAATCCCACAGCAGCTAGAATGAAAACCATATTACCGAAAGTTAATTAGGATGAAAAAGCAGAGGCTTATGTCCCAGACAAAGAAGATAAAACCCCAGAGAAACATCCAAATAAACTGGAGAAGGGCAACCCTCCAGAAAAAGGACTCAGAATAGTGATAGTGAAGATGAATCAGGATCTCGGGGGGGGGGGGGGGGGGGGGAATGGAGAAAATGTAAAAAATGTTTACCAGAGACCTAGAAGAACAAACAAATAGAAATGAACAATATATTGGAAGGAACTGATGGCAGAATAACTGAGGCAGAAGAATGGAAATTGGCTTGGAAGATAGAATGGTGGAAACCACTGCCATAAAGCAGAATATAGAAAAAAGAATGGAAAAAGAAAATGAAGACACTAAGAGACCTCTCGGACAACATTAAATAAGCCAAAATTTACATTATATGGTTAACAGAGACAGAAAGAACCTGAGAAAACGTTTGAAGAGATAACAGCTGAAAACTTCCCTAATATGGGAAAGGAAATAGTCAACCAAGTCCGGGAAACACAGCGAAGCCCAGAAGATAAACCTAAGGAGGAACACACTGAGACACATAGTCATCAAACTGACAAAAGTTAAAGACAAAGATAAAATGATAAAAGCAACAAGGGGAAAATGACAAATAATATACAAAGGAATTCCCATAAGGTTATCAGGTAATTTCTGAACAGAAACTCTACAAGCCAGAAGAGAATCAGTTCAGTTCAGTTGCTCAGTTGTGTCCAATTCTGTGCCACCCCCATGGGCTGCAGCACGCTAGGTTCCCTGTCCTTCACCAACTCCTAGAACTTGCTCAAACTCATGTCTATGGAGTCAGTGATGCCATCCAACCATCTTATCCTCTGTCATCCCCTTCTCCTCCCACCTTCAATCTTTCCCAGCATTAGGGGCTTTTCAAATGAGTCGGTTGTTTGCATCAGGTGGCCAAAGTACTGAAATTTAAGCTTCAGCATCAGTCCTTCCAGTGAATATTAAGGACTGGTCGCCTTCAGAATGGACTCGTTTGATCTCCTTGCAGTCCAAGTGACTCTCAAGAGTCTTCTCCAACAACACAGTTCAAAAGCATCAATTCTTTGGTGCTCAGCTTTCTTTATAGTGCAACTCTCACATCCATATGTGGCTATGGGAAAAAAATCATAGCTTTGACTAGACGGACATTGTTGGCAAAGTAATGCCTCTGCTTTTTAATATGCTGTCTAGGTTGGTCATAGACTTTCTTCCAAGGAGAAAGCATGGCTTGCTTCGTTGCTTTCATGGCTGCAGTCACCATCTGCAATGATTTTTCAGCCCAAGAAAATAAAGTCTGTCACTGTTTCCATTGTTTCTCCATCTATCTGCCATGAAGTATTGGGACCAAATGCCATGATCTTAGTTTTCTGAACATGGAGTTTTAATCCAGCTTTTTCAGTCTCCTATTTGACTTTTATCAAGAGACTCTTCAGTTCCTCTTTATTTTCTGCCATAAGGGTGGTGGCTACCATGAACAAAATAGAATGGCATGAAATAAGTAAAGTGATGAAAGGAAAGAACTTAAAATCAAGAATATTCTACCCATCAAGACTCTCATTCAGATTTGATGGAGAAGTCAAAATCTTTCCAGACAAGCAAAAGTTAGGAGAATTAAGCACCACAGAAGAACTAAAAGCCTCTTGATGAAAGTGAAAGAAGAGAGTGAAAAAATTAGCTTAAAGCTCAACATTCAGAAAACTAAGCTCATGGCATCTGGTCCCATCACTTCATGAGAAACAGACAGGAAACAGTGGAAACAGTGTTAGACTTGATTATTTTGGGCTCCCAAATCACTGCAGATGGTGATTGCAGCCATGAAATTAAAAAATGCATACTCCTTGGAAGGAAAGTTATGACCAACCTAGTAGCATATTGAAAAGCAGAGACATTACTTTCCCACACAGGTCTGTCTAGTTGAGGCTATGGTTTTTCCGGTGGTCATGTATGGATGTGAGAGTTGGACTGTGAAGAAAGCTGAGCGCCAAAGAATTGATGCTTTTGAACTGTGGTGTTGGAGAAGACTCTTGAGAGTCCCTTGGACTGCAAGGAGATCCAACCAGTCCATTCTGAAGGAGGTCAATCCTGGGTGTTCATTGGAAGGACTGATGCTGAAGCCAAAACTCCAATACTTTGGCCACTTCATGAGAAGAGTTGACTCATTGGAAAAGGCCTTGATGCTGGGAGGAACTGGGGGCAGGAGGAGAAGGGGACGACAGAGGATGAGATGGCTGGATGGCATCACCAACTCGATGGACATGAGTTTGAGTTAACTCCGGGAGTTGGTGATGGACAAGGACGCCTGGTGTGCTGCGATTCATGGGGTCGCAAAGTCAGACATGACTGAGCGACTGAAATGAATTGAACTGAAGCCAGCTTTACAGCAAATGCTAAACGAACTCCTCTAGGCAGGAAGCACAAGAAAAGGAAAAGACATACACAAAATAACCCAAAACAAGAAAATTAAGAAAACGATAACAGGATCATACATATCGATAATTACCTTAAACGTAAATGGATTAAATGCACCAACCAAAAGACATATAATGGCAGGTCAGATGAAAACATGTGCATGAATGCATTTCTACTTACCACATCAATCTACTTAGTCCCCCAAATTGTATGTAATTATTTAATATTGTTGAGTTAATCACATTTCCATTATGGTTTGCAGCTGTAATTACATTTTTTGTCTGGCTATTAATTGTGAAAACTACTAAATATCTTTTACTATTGTCATTATGGAACTATTATTCACTTAATACCATTGTATCATGACTGGTCAACAGAAAATGTTATGGTTCTACATCAGTAAAATTAGTGTTTAATAGAAAATCCTGCAATCACTTTCTAAAATATAAATGCACTGCAGAATTATCTTGAACTTTTTTGAAGAATACAAACGCTAAGCATTGCTTTTTTTCTCCAAAGCTCCAGATGTGTTTCTAATAAGAAGTCATGTTTAAAAATAACTGGAATATATGATGATCTTTTACTTTAGTCTAGTTTGTTTTACTTTTTCTATTTCATATTCAGTGCTCCCATTTCATTTAGTTTATGTTTTCCAATTTCTCCATTTCTTTTTTTTTAATGTTCTTTCTCAAGCCCTTATCAAGCACAGTAAAAAAGATTTTGTGTATGTGTGTGTGTATGTATATATATAATGTATAATACAATATATATACTTTAGGTAACATGAATTTTTGCCTAGCTAAAAGTTTTGTGACATTTTGATTCCACTTGTTTGACTGCATATGAATTGAATGCTAGATTTCTAATTTATATTCTTAGTTGTTGAGTTCTCTTTCCAGTTGTTGAGCTATTTTTACTGTATGTGTGTGTGTATGTATATATATAATGTATAATACAATATATATACTTTAGGTAACATGAATTTTTGCCTAGCTAAAAGTTTTGTGACATTTTGATTCCACTTGTTTGACTGCATATGAATTGAATGCTAGATTTCTAATTTATATTCTTAGTTGTTGAGTTCTCTTTCCAGTTGTTGAGCTATTTTTACAACTCAAAACTTGGATATACTTCCATGTATTTTGGCATCTAATATTACTGGTATTTGTAAGGCCTCTCCAGACAGCCATTTTGCTTTTTTGCATTTCTTTTCCATGGGGATGGTCTTGACCCTGTCTCCCTTACAATGTAAAGAACCTCATTCCATAGTTCATCAGGCACTCCCTCTATCAAATCTAGGCCCTTAAATCTATTTCTCA
>SJYC01147862.1:0-35344 GCA_006408675.1 Madoqua kirkii
GGAGGAGAAGGGGATGACCGAGGATGAGATGGCTGGATGGCATCACCGACTCGATGAACTTGAGTCTGGGTGAACTCCGGGAGATGGTGATGAACGGGAAGGCCTGGCGTGCCACGATTCATAGAGTCACAGAGATTCGGATATTACTGAGCGACTGAAGTGAACTGAAGTCTGAGGAGAAGCTAAGGAATACCTAAAGGGCAACAACTCAAGGAACTGAGAACTGAAGAAGTAAGTGAAGCATTGAAGCCAACATCTACCTTGAAAGCTAGAGCAGTGAATTTCATTTTCAGATTTTACACCTTCATGGAACATATGACACAAGAGTGAAAACTCAGGGCCTGCCCAAGGTGAGAAAATTTTAGAAGACACTGCCATTATGCTAGGATTCCAAGGGGTTATACTCTCAGTACAAGGGTGAATCAGAAGTAAACTTGTCCTCACTCACAGCACACTATGATAAAAATTGCTGACTCACATTGGCCCTGGATGGAATGGAGGAAGAAATTACCCTGAAATTCATAACTACAGAGTAGTTTTCAAATGGATTTTCAGCCTGAATTCATACCATTTGCATAATTTGAAAATCTCAAATTCAGTCTTCAAAAACAGATCCTGGGGTCAGTCCAATAAGAAGATACAGTAGTTATAACTGTTTATGCACTCTACACAAGAGCACCTAAACATAGGAAGCAAGTATTAGCAAATTGAAGGGAGAAATAAAGAGTAATATAATAACAGTGGATATTTAATACCCCACTTCCATCAATGCACAGGGCATTCAGACAGAAAAATCAGTATGGAAACATTAGTTTAAATGACACATTGGATTACATGGACTCAACATACATATGAAGAACATTCCATCTAAAAGAAACAGAATACACATTCTTCTTAGGTACACATGACACATTCTCCAAGACAGATCATACATCAGGCCACAAAACAAGTATTTATAAATGTTAGAACACTGAAATCAAATCAAGCATCTTTTCTAACCACAATGATATTAAATTGGAAATAGTTACAAGAAGAAAACTGGAAAATTGACAAATAGTGGTGATTAAACAATATCTTACTAACTAAACATTGGGTCAAAGAAGAAACCAAAAGAGAAATAAAGCAATGTCCTGAGACAAATGAAAATCAAAATATAGCATACCAAAACATGGGATGTAGCAAAAGCAGTTCTAACGGGAAGATTATAGTGATAAATGCCTACATCAAGAACAAGGAATGTCTAAAATAAACAACTGAACTTTACACTTCAATGAACTAGAAAATGAAGAACAAACTAAACCCAAATGTAGTAGAATAAAGAAACTAACAAATATCAAAGCAGAAATAAATTGACTAAAGACAACAGAAATTACCAATGAAAGTAAGAGGATTTGGTTTCTTTAAAGATAAATAAAATAGATAAATCTTTAGCTAGAATCACCAAGAAAAGGAGAAGACTCAAATAAATAAAATCAGAAGAAAAAAAAAAGAGGAGATGTTACAAGTGATATTACAGAAACACAAAGTATTATAAGACTACTACTAAGAACTGTTTTTGTTCTTGCTAGGTCATGTCTGATTCTTTTGCATCCCCAGGGACTGGGAGCCTGGGGCTCCCCAGGCTCCTCTGTCCATGGGATTTCTCAGGCAAGAATACTGGAGTGGATTGTTATTTCCTTCTCCAGGGGAATCTTCCTGACCCAGGGATCAAACCCACATCTGCATTGCAGGTGGATTCTTTACCACTGA
Organism: Madoqua kirkii; assembly: GCA_006408675.1. Lineage (NCBI taxonomy): Eukaryota > Metazoa > Chordata > Mammalia > Artiodactyla > Bovidae > Madoqua > Madoqua kirkii. The sequence goes on from SJYC01147862.1 coordinate 1,750, forward strand.
GCCACCTGGGAGCCCATTATGAACTATTATATACCAACAAATTGAACAACCTAAAATAATGAATAAATTTCTAGAAACACACATCCTAACAAGACTTAATCATGAAGAAACAGAAAATCTGAACAGACTGTTTATTGGTAATGAAATTGAATCAGCAATCAAAAACTTCCCCAAAACAAAAGTCCAGGACCAGATGGCTTCCCTGGTGAATTCTACCACACATTTAAGGAAGAACTAATACCAATTCTTCTAAAACTCTTCCAAAAAGCAGAAGTGGAAAGACTTCCAAATTCATTTCACAAGACCAGCATTACCCCAATAGCAAAACCAGACAAGGACACTAGAAGAAAAGAAAACCATAGACAAATATCCTTGATGAACATAAATGTAAAACTTCTCAACAAAATATTAGCAAATATATTCAACAACATATTAAAAGGATCACACATTGTGATCAAGTGAGATTTATTCTAGAGAGGCAAACATGGTTCATATCTGCAAACAAATATGTGTGATATACTACATTAACAAAATGAAAAAAATCATATAAAATAAAAATAAAAACTATCCCAGTAGATACAGAAAAGCATTTGAGAAAATTCTATATTCAATCATGATAAAAACTCTCAACAAAGTGGATATAGAAGGAATTTATAACACCATAATAAAGGCCATTTCTGAAAATACCAGAACCAACATCATACTCAATGGTGAAAAGCTAAAAGTGTTTTCTTTAAGATCGGGAACAATAAGAGGATTCCCAGACTAGACACTTTTATTTAACATAGTATTGGAAGTCCTAGCCAGAAAACTTAGGCAAGAAAAAGAAATAAAAGGCATCCAACTAAGAAAGAAAGCAGTAAATCCATCTTCCCGACCCAGGGATCGAACCCGGCTCTCCCGCATTGGAGGCAGATGCTTTAACCTCTGAGCCACCAGGGAAGCTCCTATTTATAGATAACATGATATTAAATTTAAAAAAATCAAATGCCCCATCAAAAAACTGTTAGAACAAACAAATTCAGTAAAGTTACAGGATATAAAATCACTATGTAAAAATCAGTTGGGTTTCTATATGTGAATAATGAACTATCCAAAAGAGAAGTTAAGAAAACAATCTCACAATTGCATAAAAAACAATTAAATACGTAGCAACAAATTTAATCAATGAGATGAAAGACCTGTACAATAAAAACTATAAGACACTGGTAAAAGAAATTAAAGACACAAATAAATGAAAAATATTATTTGTTCATGGAATAGAATAATTAACATTGTTAAAATGTCTATACCACCAAGCAGTCTACAGATTCAATACAATTCCTTTCAAAATTTCAATGACATTTTTCACAGAAATAGGAAAAAACTATACTAAAATGTGTTCAGTTCAGTTCAGTCGCTCAGTCGTGTCTGACTCTTTGCGACCCCGTGAATCGCAGCACGCCAGGCCTCCCTATTCATTACTATCTCTCGGAGTTCATTCAGACTCAGTTCATCAAGTCCATGATGCCATCCAGCCATCTTATTCTCCGTCGTCGCTTTTTCCTCCTGCCTCCAAGCCCTCTCAGCATCAGAGTCTTTTCCAATGAGTCAACTCTTCGCATGAGGTGGCCAAAGTACTGGAATTTCAGGTTTAGCATCATTCCTTCCAAAGAACACCCAGGGCTGATCTCCTTCAGAATGGACTGGTTGGATCTCTTTGCAGTCCAAGGGACTTTCAAGAGTCTTCTCAAAAACCACAGTTCAAAAGCATCAATTCTTCGGGGCTCAGCTTTCTTCACAGTCCAACTCCCACATCCATACATGACCACAGGAAAAACCACAGCCTTGACTAGACGGACCTTAGTCAGCAAAGTAATGTCTCTGCTTTTGAATATGCTATCTAGGTTGGTCATAACTTTTCTTATGTGTATGGAATCACAAAAGACCCCTAATAGCCAAATCTTGATCATCTTGAGAAAGAATAATAAAGCTAGAAATATGACACTTTCTGATTTCACACTATTACAAAGCTACAGTGTAATCAAAGCAGTATAGTATTGGCATCAGTTCAGTTCAGTTCAGTCGCTCAGTCGTGGCCGACTCTTTGCGACCCCATGAAGAGCAGCACGCCAGGCCTCCCTGTCCATCACCAACTCCCAGAGTTCTCTCAAACTCATGTGCATCGAGTTGGTAATGCCATCCAGCCATCTCATTCTCTGCTGTCCCCTTCTCCTCCTGCCCCCAATCCTTCTCAGCATCAGAGTCTTTTCCAGTGAGTCAACTCTTCACAGATACATAAATCAATGGAACAGAATTGAGTGCCCAGAAATAAATCCTTGTATATATTGTCAATTAATTTACAACAAAGGCACCAAGAATGTGCAATCAGAAAGGACAGTCTCTTCAATGAATTGTGTTGGGAAAACTGTACTTCCACATGCAAATGAATGAAACTGTTTCACTAACACCATACACAAAAATTAATTCAGAATAAAGGCTTGAATGTAAGACCTGAAGACTTAAAACTCCTAGAGAAAATATAGTAGGTAAGCTCCTTTACAATGATTTTTTGGATTTCATGCCAAGAGAAAAGGCAACAAAAGCAAAAATAAGCAAGTGGGACTACATCTAACTAAAAAGCTTCTACACATCAAAGGAAACCATTAACAAAATGAGGAAACCTACTAAATGGAGGAAAATACTTGCAAATTATATATTCAATAAGTAGTTAACACACAAAATACAAGGGGAAAAAAACCTCATACAACTTAACCTGATTACAAAACGGGCAGAGGAGCTGGACAGACATTTTTCCAAGAACTACAAAGGGAGGGTGCTCAGGACTGGTGTATTGGGATGATCCAGAGGGATGGGATGGGGAGCGAGATGGGAGGGGGGTTCAGGATGGGGAATACATGTACACCCAGGGCGGAGCCATGTCAGTGTATGACAAAACCACTACAATATTGTAAAGTCATTAGCCTCCAATTAAAATAAATAAATTTATATTAAAAAATAAAAATCAAAAAAAAAAAGAACTACAACGGGCCAACAAGAGTATGAAACACCGCTAATCATCAGAGAAATACAAGTTCAAACTACAATGAGATATCACTTCACATCTGTTAGAACGGCTACTATCAAAAAGACAACTGTTGGCCAAAATGTGGAGGAAAAGGAACACTTGTCTACTGCTGATGGGAATGCGAATTGGTGTAGCCACTGTGAAAAACAATATGGAGGTTCCTCAAAAATTAAAATAGGACTACCCTATGATCCATCAATTCACCTACTGGGTATCTATCCAGAGAAAACAAAGTCACTCTATGCCTTCTTCCTATATCATGTTCATTGCAGCATTACTTATAATTTCTAGGACATGGAAGTAACATGAGTATGCAAGTGTCCATCAACAGATGGATAACAGATACAGAAAATGTGAGATATATGTGTGTATCCATATACATGAACACAAAATACTCAGTCACAAAAAAGAAGGAAATCTAAAAGTCCGTTCTATACATCTGTGTCTCTTTTGCTGTCTCGCATACAGGCTTATCATTACCATCTTTCTAAATTTCATATATATGTGTTAGTATACTGTATTGGTGTTTTCCTTTCTGGCTTACTTCACTCTGTATAATAGGCTCCAGTTTCATCCACCTCATCAGAACTGATTCAAATGCATTCTTTTTAATGGCTGAGTAATACTCCATTGTGTATATGTACCACTTGTAAAGCAAAATAAAGTAAAAATAAAATAAAAAATAAATAAAAAGCTATCAAAAAAAAGAGAAGGAAATCTTGCCATTTGGAACAATGTGGATGGACCTTGAGGGCATTATGTTAACTGAAATACGTCAGACAGAGAAAGACAGACGATGAATGGTCTCACTTTTATGTGGAATCTTAAAAAAATAAGACAAACTCATAGATAGAAAGAACAGATTTGTGGTTGCCAGAGGCAGGGAGTTGGAGGTAAAAAAATGGGTGAAGGTGGTCAAAAGGTGCAAATTTCCAGTTATAAGATAAATAAGTCCTTGGCATGTGATTTACAGCATAGTGACTATAGTTAATAATACTGTATTATATATTTGAAAGTTGTTAAGAAAGTAGGTCTTTAAAAGTTTGCATAACAAGAGAAAAGAAATTTGGGACTTCCTATGGCTAAGACTCCATACTCCCAATTCAGAAAGTCTGGGTTCAAGCTCTGGCTGGGAAACTAGATTCCACATGCCACAACTAAAGTTTTGCATGCTGCAACTAAAGATCCCACATGATATAATGAAGATCAGAGATCCTGCATGCTGCAACTAAGACCCAGAATGAAGACCAAAGACCCTATATGCTGCAACTAAGACCCAGCACAGCTGAATATATAAGTGTTAGTCAATCAGTCGTGTCCAGTTCTTTGTGACCCCACAAACTGTAGTCCTCCAGGCTTCTCTATGGGATTCTCCAAGCAAGAATACTGGAGTGGATTGCCATTCCCTTCTCCAGAGGATCTTCCGGACCCAGAGGTTGAACCTGGATCTCCTACACTGCAAGCAGATTCTTTAACATTTGAGCTACAGAGAAGTCCACAGCTGAATATCTATATATTTAAGAATGCTGAATATATATATATATATTTATGCATGCATGCCCAGTCGCCCAGTCGTGTACAACTCTTTATAACCCCATGGACTTTAGCCCACCAGGCTCCTCTCTCCATGGGATTATTCAGGCAAGAATACTGCAGTGGGCTGCCATTTTCCTCCTCCAGGGAATCTTTTCAACCCAGGGATAGAACTTTCATCTCTTGAGTTTCCTGCATTGACAGTATATATACATACTGCCAAAAAAAATAAATTTGTAATTATTGTGTTAAAGGATGTTAACTAGGCTTATTGTGGTGATCATTTCATGATATACAAATATTAAATCATTATGTTGTATACCTAAAACTAATATAATGTTGCTCCTGCTACTGCTAAGTTGCTTCAGTCGTGTCCAACTCTGTGCGACCTCATAGATGGAAGCCCACCAGATTCCCCCATCCCTGGAATTCTCCAGGCAAGAACACTGGAGTGGGCTGCCATTTCCTTCTCCAGTGTGTGAAAGTGAAAAATGAAAGTGAAGTCACTCAGTCATGTCAGACTCTGTGCGACCCCATGGGCTACAGCCTACCAGGCTCCTCTGCCCATGGGATTTTCCAGGCAAGAGTACTGGAATGGGTTGCCATTGCCTTCTCCAAATATAATGTTATATGTCAATTAGTTCAAGTCAATGTATGGCAAAACCAATATAGTATTGTAAAGTTAAATAAATAAAGAGGAAAAAATACTCCTGAGTATCCCCAAACAACTGACAGATACAAACCATCCATAGAGAAAACCATTTTCACAGGAAAACTGTTTCCACAGCTAAAATTTAAATAATTATGAGATCATAATAAAAATATCATTTAATATCAAGGAAATAAGTCTCCATGCTGCTGCTGCTGCTAAATCACTTCAGTCGTGCCTGACCCTGTGCAGTCCCATAGATGGCAACCCACCAAGCTCCTCTGTCCACAGAATTCTATAGACAAGAATACTGGAGTGGGTTGCCATTTCCTTCTTTCTCCAAAGTCTCCATGAGACAGATCCAGAAAGAAAAAAAAAAACCAGCAGAATCAGATCCACAAAAAATTGAAAAATTAGAACTCTTTTCAGATAGACTATAAAAGCATTTATATAATATATTTAAAGAATAAAAGTTTTAAATGAGGTTTTTGTTGTTACTGTGTAGTTGCTAGGTCATGTCTGACTCTTTTTGCAGTCCCATGGACTATAGCCCACCAGACTCCTCTGTCCATGAGATTTCCCAGACAAGAATATTAAAACGAGTAACCATTTCCTTCTCCAGGGAATCTTCCCAATCCAGGGATTGAACCCGTGTCTTGTACATTTTGAGAGCTTACTCTTTTAAGATCTGGGCCCTCTTCCCAAAGCACATTCATTGCAGCATTACTAATAATTCCCAGGACATGGGAGCACGTAAGTACGTAAGTGTCCATCAATGGATGGATGAATGGATACAAAAAATTTGATTTATATGTTCATGTGTATATACATATACATGAACACAACATAGTCATAAAAAAAGAAGGAAATATTGCTATCTGAAACAATGTGGATGGAACTTGAGGGCATTATGCTAAGTGAAAGAGAAAGACAATGATGAATGGTCTCACATCTCTTGCATTAGCAGGCAGATTCTTTACCACTGAGCCTCTAGAGAAGCCCTATATGAGGTTGAGAAAATTTAAAAACACGATACTTGAAATTTAAAACTCCATGTTGAGTTTAACAGCAGATGAGATATAGATGAAGAGAAAATTAGAGAATGGAAAACAAATCTGAAGATAGTATGTAGAATGAGGTATAAAGAACAGAGAGGGAAAATTTTAAAGAAAGATTAAGAGAAATGGTAAAAGAGTGAGAAGGACTAATAAATGAATACTGGAATTCTAAAAGAAGAAACAGATAAATAGTTTCAGAGACAGTATTTAAAGTAATAATAGCTGAGAATTTTCTAAAACTTATAAAAGATAAAAATCATTAGATTCAAGTATCCCAAAGAATCCTAAGCAGGATTAAAAAGACAATTCAAATTGCAAAATACCATAGGAGGGTCAGCAAACTTTTTCTGAAAAGAGTCAGTTAGGTAAAAGCTTAGGTTTTGCAGGCCAAACCCTTGGCATTCTACTGCTGCTGCTAAGTCACTTCAGTGGTGTCTGACTCTGTGCAGCCCACAGATGGCAGCCCATGAGGCTCCCCCATCCCTGGGATTACCTCTATTTAATTCTGCTGTTGAAGAACAAAAGCAGCTACTGTATGCAAAAGAGTGAACCAGGCTGTAGTCCAACAAAGTCTTATTTACAAAAACCACTGGTGCCTCAGATTTGGTATGCAGGCTGTTTGTTGATTCCTGGCATGGACGAAACACCTTAAAAGCAATTAGAGAGAAAAGACAAACTGCCTACAAAGGGATGACAAATAGATTTGCATCTAACTTCTTAATAGCAAAATGAAGACAGTGAAATAATGTCCTCAATGTGCTAAGAAAAGAACCACCAACCCAAAATTGTATCAGTCAAAATAACTTTCACAGATGGAAGAGGTAAAAAAGTTATTTCTTATAAATAAAAATTGTAAATTAAGCACAAACAGACCCTTGATTTTTAGAAATAAATTCGATGAATATATTTCAGGCACCAGGAAGTATATCCATGGTCAAAGGTCTAATTTTAAAAAAGAAGAAAGGAAGGAAGAAAGAAAATAGGGACTTGCCTGGCAGTCTAGTGGTTAAAAGACTCCATTCTTGCACTTTAGGGAACATCGGTTCAATGCCTGGTCAGGGAACTAAGATCCTGCATATCATGTGGTACGAGCAAGACAAACAAAAAAGCAAAAATTCAAAACCCAAGGAGGAAAAAAAAAGAAATGATGAAAAACAAAGTTGAAAAAAATTATGAGCAATGTGATGAGATTTGTTTTATGGTTCAGCATATTATCTATTTTAATGAAATTACTTTGGGTAATTAAAAAGTATGTATACTTTACTCTTTTTAAGTGGAGTCAGAAAACTAAGATCATGGCATCTGTTCCCATCACTTCATGGCAAATAGATGGGGAACAGTGGAAATAATGTCAGACTTTATTTCTTGGGCCTCCAAAATCACTGCAGATGGTGACTGCAGCCATGAAATTAAAAGACACTTACTCCTTGGAAGGAAAGTTATGACTAACCTAGACAGCATATTCAAAAGCAGAGACATTACTTTGCCAACAAAGGTCTATCTAGTCAAGGCTATGGTTTTTCCAGTAGTCATGTATGAATGTGAGAGTTGGACTGTGAAGAAAGCTGAGCACCAAAGAATTGATGCTTTTGAACTGTGGTGTTGGAGAAGACTCTTGAGAGTCCCTTGGACTGCAAGGAGATCCAACCAGTCCATTCTAAAGGAGATCAGCCCTGGGTGTTCATTGGAAGGACTGATGCTAAAGCCGAAAGACCAATACTTTGGCCACCTGATGTGAAGAGTTGACTCATTGGAAAAGACTCTGATGCTGGGAGGGATTGGGGGCAGGAGGAGAAGAAGACGACCGAGGATGAGATGGCTAGATGGCATCACCAACTCGATGGATGTGTTTCTGAATAAACTCCTGGAGAATGTCAGACTTTATTTCTTGGGCCTCCAAAATCACTGCAGATGGTGACTGCAGCCATGAAATTAAAAGACACCTACTACTTGGAAGGAAAGTTATGACTAACCTAGACAGCATATTCAAAAGCAGAGACATTACTTTGCCAACAAAGGTCTATCTAGTCAAGGCTATGGTTTTTCCAGTAGTCATGTATGAATGTGAGAGTTGGACTGTGAAGAAAGCTGAGCACCAAAGAATTGATGCTTTTGAACTGTGGTGTTGGAGAAGACTCTTGAGAGTCCCTTGGACTGCAAGGAGATCCAACCAGTCCATTCTAAAGGAGATCAGCCCTGGGTGTTCATTGGAAGGACTGATGCTAAAGCCGAAAGACCAATACTTTGGCCACCTGATGTGAAGAGTTGACTCATTGGAAAAGACTCTGATGCTGGGAGGGATTGGGGGCAGGAGGAGAAGAAGACGACCGAGGATGAGATGGCTAGATGGCATCACCAACTCGATGGATGTGTTTCTGAATAAACTCCTGGAGTTGGTGATGGACAGGGAGGCCTGGTGTGCTGCAGTTCATGGGATTGCAAAGAGATGGACATGACTGAGCAGCTAAACTGAACTGAACTGGACTGAGGCTATAATTGCAATTATATCAAATCTTGGCAGTTGTATTATATAATTATGTATGACAAATTACCCCGAAATAATAAAGTTTCTGAGAGTAAGCAATCTGGGAGTGGCTTAGGTAAGTAGTTCTGACTCAGAGTCTCTTGTAGTGTTGCGGCCAAAATGTTGGCCAGAGTTGCTGAAAACTTGGTTGGAGCTGGAGCATTCCATGCCAAGCTCTGTTATGAGGCTATTGGCAGATGGCCTCAAAGCTTCAGTTCCCGGCCACACTGTCCTCTCTTTAGGGCTGATCACACACTGGCTTCCCCCACGGGGTGAGTAGACCGAGATAGGGTGAGTAGACCGAGATAGGGTGTGAGCCCCAGGACAGGAGTCACTGTCTTTTCAAACCTCACCTTGCATGTGGCAGACACCACTCTGCCACTGTGACATGGGCCACAGATCAGCACTGTGATATGCAGAGAGGAGGACCCAGAGGTGCAAATACCAGACCCCACAGCTGCGTTATTCAAATTTCTGTGTCCTACTGCTATGTGGTTGACTGGTTCTGTCAGGTACTGAGAGAGGAATGCTGATATGTCCAACTGAAATTGTGACTGTGACTCTCCTTTCAGTTCTGTCATTTTTTGCTTATGCATTTTGGAGCTTTGTTTTTAGATGCATATACATTTAGTGCTATTATATCATCTTAGGGCATGGATTCCTTCGTCATAAAAAGGCTTACCTTAACTCTGGTGAGATTCTGGGCTTAAGAATTGGTTTTGTCAGATAATAACCATTCCAGCTTTCTTTTGTTTACTGTTCTCATAAACTGACTTTCATCTTTATATGACTTGCTATTTAATAAAAGTGGGTCACCCATGTTCCTTAGCTTATGACTCCCCCTCCTCCGTTTTCAAAGCCAGGAACAGTGGGCAGAGTTTTTCTCGTGCTGCCATTTCTCTGTGGCCAGGAAAATCTCTCCACTTCCAAGGACTTGTGTGATTACATTGGACTCACCTGCATAATCCAAGATCAATTTCCCCATTGCAAGGCCCTTAACCTTGAGTACTTTCATCTCCTCAAAGTGCTTTTGTGTGACTGACACTCTTGCATTTGATCTGTCTGAGGTGCTAGCAAACCATTGCACAGCTGCTCCTTTTGTTTACCTTCATTAGGAGCTTAACAGCCTCAGCTCTAAATAGGCCTTTAGAAAGTTAAAATTTGGCAGATTGTTTAGATCTTTCTCATCAGAAGCAATGTGATCTTGCAGCTTTCTGCATCGTAAGTAGCAGTGAAAATTCTACTTAATAGCTAACAAAATATTTAACTAGATATTTAATAAAAACATTTTTAGAGAAACAAGGGAAAGGGGAGAAATGAAATTGAGTGTGAGATGAGCCAGGGTAAATGCTAATCACATAACTGAGAAGCTGGTTACAAGACATCTAAATGAGGAAGGAAAAAAAGATCAGACCTGCAGTAGATTTTTATACTTTTGATTTTTAAAATTTAAGGCTAATATACAAAGATATAGCTCCTGGTTAAACCATCCCAGTGCCCTCTCAAAGACTGACATATTTGATACCATCTGGTAAGCAAGATAAATGGTCTCTGGAGTACCCTTAGGTTAGCGGATCTTCATTATCAGAATTAGCATCATATGATCATAGATTAACATACATATCCTTCCACCTGCATTCAAAGCTGGGGACAACATGACTCCCGCATTTACAATAAAGGACAATATGTGCTGGCAGCTGGCAAAATCTATCCTAAGTCTGGGACCCAAAGAATGTATCTTTCCTGAATCCTGATTCTTGCCCCTAAAAGCAGATAAAATATAGCTTTGTAACCTAGAAAGGGCAATATTTCAGTCACAGAAATAGAATGGCACCCGAATATCTCCTTGCCCCAAGCAAAGTGAACATAATTTGATTTGTGGATTTATCAAGACTGGGAACAGTGTTTTCTATACATACAGGATGAGTATGTGTGTGGGCAAAACTAGTCATTTTTATGGCACTTTTTCCTGTTATTTTTTGACATATTTAATGGAAATTACTAAGACTTATGTAAAAGATTTAAATTATTACATGACTTCAAGTCATTTCAATATAGTGGAGACTTTTTTCTTTCAGAACTTCTGAGGCACTGTTGGGTCAAGACAGGGAACAAAAAAACAGCGTAGAAAAACTAAAGAGAGAGTTAAATCTCTTCCAAGCACACTTCTCTCCTACAAGTCACAAACGGGTCCCAGTTGTCTCTCATTGGTGTGGAAATATTTCCTGGGCATTTATGCTCCTGGAGAACCTATGTAGCAAGGTTCTCTGAGGGATGAGCCTCTGAGCAGTGTGTGTTCACACAGTGAGGTCAGCCAAGGGCGGGTGTATTTGAGGTCACTTATGTCTGTGCTCAGTAATATTGGGTGAGCCAAAGGTTCATTCATGTTTTCCCTAACATCTTACAGAAAAACCCAAAGAACATTTTGACCAACCCCAAAATTTGATTCCACAGTTGTACCTGTTTAAGTTGCTTTGCACAGGGAGTCCCGGGGCGGGGCTGGGCAAGAAGATACAAAAAGAACATAGCATCCTGTATCCCTGCGCTACCACTGAGGGTCAGCCTACTGCTGCCAGAGTACTTGGCTTAGCTGTTTGACCCTGTGATTGTCATGTGTCGCCCAGGGCTGAGAAAGAATATAGCCATGTGGATGAGTAAAAGCAGAGCCCCAGAGCTGCCTGTTCCATGCTGGGCAAGGTCCAGACACGTCTGAAGTCTATTCTAACTCAACCGAGCAAGACTTACATTGTATTCCCACTGGATCAATGCAGAGGCCAGCTTAGTGAGGCTAAGTAATTTATGCAAGCTTGCGCAGCTAATAAGTGACAAATCAGAATTCAATCCTCTTAAAGCCCTACCTTCCTTCAAGGCACCAGCTGCCTCCATCCTGAAGTACATTTCCACTTGCAGCCCAGGAAGTAGCTCTGCCTGGCAGGAAGGACAGCAGCCTATAATCCTGGATCAGCCTCACTGGGCCGGCCAAGCTTTGCCAGGGCTATTTTGGGGGATTCTCTAACTGTGGTCTTATCTGTCCTGTTCAGGACACTTTGTCAGCCAATGATTCATGATTCTTAAGATGTGAAATGCCAGTTTGTCCAAACCCGTTAGGAAGTGAAGTTTGAAGGTTTTGCCCAAGGTAACCCTGCTCTTAGTGAGACGCCTGGCCCTCAGCACAGCTCCTTCTGTGTACCTGCGGCCCATCTGAGGACAGTCAGAGGCTTGTTTAGGCCAAACTCTCAAAGGATGTCACATGTTCATCCCAGACTGAGTTAGAAAACAATGTCCTTCCATCAGAGGACATTGCGTGGTCTCTGCTTGGAAGCTCTCTGTGGTGGCAGAGCTGCTTGGATGCTGGCAGGCAGCCAGGGCTACTGATTCAGGACTGTGTTCCCTGGTCAGTAGGGATTTTGTGTGTCAGTGGTACCCAGCTCCACTGCATGGACCAAACTCTGAGGGTGATCAGGGAAGTACACCTGAATTCCACCCCTCCCTCAAGGACAAGGTCAAATTTTACTCCCTCCTAGTGTTCTCATAGTCAATAAAGCAGAAATAGATGTTTTTCTGAAACTCTCTTGTTTCTTCCATGATCCAGTGGATGCTGGCAATTAGCTCTCTGGTTCCTCTGCCTTTTCTAAAGCCAGCCTGAACATCTAGAAGTTCACGGTTCACATATTGCTGAAGCCTGGCTTGGAGAATTTTGAGCATTACTTTCCTAGTGTGTGAGATGAGTGCAATTGTGCAGTAGTTTGAGCATTCTTTGGCATTGCCTTTCTCTGGGATTGGAATTAAAACTGACCTTTCCCAGTCCTGTGGCCACTGCTGAGTTTTCCAAATTTTCTGGCATATTGAGTGCAGCACTTTCACAGCATCATCTTTCAGTATTTGAAACAGCTCCACTGGAATGCCATCACCTCCACTAGCTTTGTTCATAGTGATGTTTTCTAAAGCCCACTTGACTTCACATTCCAGAATGTCTGGCTCTAGGTGAGTGATCACACCAATGTGATTATCTTGGTCGTGAAATCTTTTTTGTATAGTTCTTCTGTGTATTCTTGCCACCTCTTCTTAATATCTTCTGCTTCTGTTAGGCCCTTCCATTTCTATCCTTTATTGTGCCCATCTTTGCATGAAATGTTCCCTTGGTATCTCTAATTTTCCTGAAGAGATCTCTAGTCTTTCCCATTCTGTTCTTGTCCTCTATTTCTTTGCACTAATCACTGAGGAAGGCCTTCTTATCTCTCCTTGCTATTCTTTGGGACTCTGCATTCAGATGCTTTTATCTTTCTTTTTCTCCTTTGCTTTTCACTTCTCTTCTTTTCACAGCTATTTGTAAGGCCTCCCCAGACAGCCATTTTGCTTTTTTGCATTTCTTTTCCATGGGGATGGTCTTGATCCCTGTCTCCTATACAGTGTCACAAACCTCCATCCATAGTTCATCAGGCACTCTCTCTATCAGATCTAGTCCTTTAAATCTATTTCTCACTTCCACTGTATAATTGTAAAGGATTTAATTTAGGTCATATCTGAATGGTCTAGTGGTTTTCCCTACTTTCTTCAATTTAAGTCTGAATTTGGCAATAAGGAGTTCATGATCTGAACCACAGTCAGCTCCTGGTCTCTTTTTTGCTGACTGTATAGAGCTTCTCCATCTTTGGCTGCATAGAATATAATCAATCTGATTTTGGTGTTGACCATCTGGTGATGTCCCTGTGTAGAGTCTTCTCTTGTGTTGTTGGAAGAGAGTGTTTCCTATGACCAGTGAGTTCTCTTGGCAAAATTCTATTAGTCTTTGCCCTGCTTCATTCCATATTCCAAGGCCAAATTTGCCTGTTACCCCAGGTGTTTCTTAACTTCCTATTTTTGCTTTCCAGTCCCCTAGAATGAAAAGAACATCTTTTTTTGGTGTTAGTTCTAAAAGATCTTGTAGGTCTTCATAGAACCATTAAATTTCAACTTTTTCAGTGTTACTGGTTGGGGCATAGGCTTGGATTACTGTGATATTGAATGGTTTGCCTTGGAAACGAACAGAGACCAATCTGTCCTTTTTGAGATTGCATCCAAGTACTGCATTTCAGATTCTTTTGTTGACCATGATGGCTACTTCATTTCTTCTAAGGGATTCCTGTCCACAGTAGTAGATATAATGGTCATCTGAGTTAAATACACCCATTCCAGTCCATTTTAATTCACTGATTCCTAGAACGTTGACGTTCACTCTTGCCATCTCCTGTTTGACCACTTCCAATTCGCCTTGATTCCTGGACCTGACATTCCAGGTTCCTATACAATATTGCTCTTTACAACATCAGATCTTGCTTCTATCTCCAGTCACATCCACTACTGGGTACTGTTTTTGCTTTGGCTTCATCCCTTCATTCTTCCTGGAGTTACTTCTCCACTGATCTCCAGTAGCATATTGGGCATCTACTGACCTGGGGAGTTCCTCTTTCAGTATCCTATCATTTTGCCTTCTCATGCTGTTCATGGGGTTCTCAAGGCAAGAATACTGAAGTGGTTTGCCATTCCCTTCTCCAGTGGACCACATTCAGTCAGAACTCTCCACCATGACCTGCCTGTCTTGTAAAACCTATATGCATGTCAGGAAGCAACAGTTAGAACTAGACATGGACCAACAGATTGGTTCCAAATAGGAAAAGGAGTACGTCAAGGCTGTATATTGTCACCCTGCTTATTTTATTTATATGCAAACTACATCATGAGAAACACTGGGCTGGAAGAAGCACAAGCTGGAATCAAGATTGTTGGGAGAAATATCAATAACCTCAGATATGCAGATGATACCACCCTTATGGCAGAGACTGAAGAGGAACTAAAAAGCCTCTCGATGAAAGTGAAAGAGGAGAGTAAAAATGTTGGCTTAAAGCTCAACATTCAGAAAACAAAGATCATGGCATCCAGTCCCATCACGTCATGGGAAATAGATGGGGAAACGGTGGAAACAATGTCAGACTTTATTTTTGGCGGGCTCCAAAATCACTGCAGATGGTGACTACAACCATGAAATTAAAAGATGCTTCCTCCTTGGAAGAAAAGTTATGACCAACCTAGACAGCATATTCAAAAGCAGAGTCATTGGTTTGCCAACAAAGATCCATCTAGTCAAGGCTATGGTTTTTCCAGTGGTCATGTATGGTTATGAGAGTTGGACTGTGAAGAAGGCTGAGTGCCGAAGAATTGATGCTTTTGAACTGTGGTGTTGGAGAAGACTCTTGAGAGTCCCTTGGACTGCAAGGAGATCCAACCAGTCCATTCTAAAGGAGATCAGCCCTGGGTGTTCATTGGAAGGACTGATGCTGAAGCTGAAACTCCCATACTTTGGCCATCTCATGTGAATAGTTGACCTATTGGAAAAGACTCTGATGCTGGGAGAGATTGGGGGCAGGAGGAGAAGGGGATGACAGAGGATGAGATGGCTGGATGGCATCACCAACTCGATGGACATGAGTCTGAGTGAACTCTGGGAGTTGGTGATGGACAGGGAGGCCTGGCGTTCTGTGATTCATGGGGTCACAAAGAGTCAGATTCGACTGAGCCACTGAACTGAATTGATGTCCTCATGCTCTAGGTAGGCTAGTGCCTAGCTCAGAGTGAGTCCTTCACCTGTCAGGTGTACACCCCTGCATGGTACCTGCTACCCATTCGGCAGGTGGCTGTGAGTGCTCTGTCACCTGAGGCTGTCACATGGTCACAGCATCCCTCTGGATGAGGGTCAGTGTCACACATTTGGCGGCCATGGTTTCTCACAAAGTGCTCCCACAGAGAGGACCTTGATCACCAGCTCCTCACCGCTCCTCTTCTCCCTCTATACTATCCAACCTAGTATAGTAAGTCCCCTAAATACAAACCTTCACCTTGCAGACTTTCAAAGGTATGAACATAACATTCCATCAACATCAGACATGAGTGAAGTTGCAGCTTGCCCTCTTTCTCCTATTGCTGATGACCCTTCAGCTCTTCTATATCCCACCTCCTCTCCCCCTCCAGCAAGTATCTCTTCCTGCCTGTTCACTCAATGCCAGCATCTGCCAGCATCTGTAAGCCAGCTGTTCTATTGTACTACTGTGTTTTTCAAGGTACTGTGCTGTAAGGTTTAACATGTTTGGTTTTTTAACTTTGTGTTATGTTTTATGTATTATTTGTGTGAAAAGTATTGCAAACCTATTATAGTACAGTACTATATAACCAATTGTTTAGCTGGGTGCCTAGGCTAAATTTGTTGGACTTACAAATTGGACTTATGAATGAACTCTCAGAAGAAAACTTGTTCATATGTAGGGACTTACTGTATCAGGCATAAGAGGAGGGGCAAACAGTGTAATGAGACTTTGGCATGGCTACTCAAGCCCGAGGAGCCTGTTATATCTCAGAGTCAGTGACTTGGCGAGAACTTGGCAGCATGGGGACAAATCTGGCTCTGCCTCTCTGGCCGCACAACTTTGGGGCAAGGCCTCCTTTTTGTGTCCTCATGTGCAGAATGTTGATGCCCAGACACCCACCTAACAGGCCTTTTGAAGCAGGTCACTCATGATTGTGACCTGCACAGAGCAGGTTAGCTGCTGGCACTTGTCACATTTGCTAATGCATGTCCATGGGTGTGATTAAGGACCGCCTTATCCACTAACAGACACACTTAGTGAAGCCAAAAACTGTGTTTTGCTGTTTCTGCACTTTAGTGACTCACAGTACACTCTCTAGCACACAGTCCATGACTAGTAAATAGTTGGTGAGTATGTGATTGTCTGAGAGGAAAGCACTGAGTATTTGTTGGATCACAAAAGAGTAAAGTGTGTGGAAGGGCTGCTGACATCGATTCTTGACCTGGGTGCTGGTGATATCCACCGGCCATACAAATGTAGTTTCAAAATGTAGGTTTCATTCTTGTTCAGATGTGGCCAGTCCAACAGATCAGGAGACAATGACTATTGTAAAGAGTTTATTAGTCACAGTTCCTACGAGGAAGGAGTACCCTGTGCCACAGGGGTGAGGGCAGGTAAAGGGAAGGCACCAGCGTGTCAAGAGGGAGGCAGAATCACAGGCAGGAGCCTGGACCATGGCTTCCATGGAAATGAACCACTGAGGGTCAGCAGGCTCAGGACTGGCTGATTGGAACAATTTAAGGGCTCCAGGGAGGAAGGTCTTCCCAATGGTCTGGTACCTGGCCCTGGGTGATCAAGGCAGGGGGACAGTAGCCCCGAGTGAGAGTCTTATAGGGGAGATGGTTGGGATGTGGGCTCTGGATTGGTTGGTTTGTATATGAAAGGAGTTTATTGTCTTTAGGAGCCAGCCAACTTTCGGAGGGGCAGCCCCTCCAGAGTCATGAAGGTCTCAAGACGTCAAAACATCAGAAATATAGAAAATAAAAAGATGTGATGAATACAACATGTAATCTGGTCACCCTCTTATGTGTATATTATACATCAATAAAAATTGCACAACCACAATGAAGTAGTTGTTTGTAAAGCCACACTGACACCCTCCATTTCTCAGGATGCTACACAGGCACACAGGGATGGCAGGCCTCGATTCCTAGTAGGAGAGAAGGGCTCCCTCTGCAGGGCTGGTGGCTGAGGCCAAAGCAGATCCTGGAGGGGCCTTCTCCTTATTGTGGGAAGGGGACCCCTTTGCTTCCTCGTCTTCAGCTCTGTTCTTCATGCCCAGCCCCTCCACCCCAGCATCTCCCTTCCCCTGCCGTCTTCCCAAGCTGCCTGCTTTGAGGGGTTCCATCTGGGACTGTGTACATAGTTGGAATATAAACGCAAAGCTGTGCCTTCTCTGGAGGATGCTCGATCCATCCAAGACCAAAGACCACCTGCCTCTGGTCTAAAAAGGTCTGAACCACAGGGGACCCTTTTCACTTGGGTGGGTTCCATGCGTGGTTTATCACGGTGGAGTCTGGCAAGGTTGCTGCAATGTCATGTTGGGCCACACAGCCAAAGTTCTGTCTGTGCTGCCTGCCCTTAGGTTGAGTGTACTAATCCTGCCCTGCCCCAGCCTCTTTGTCTATAAATGCAAATTATGATATTAAAATTAATAAGTCCCCAGGTGACTCTAGTGTTAAAGAATCTGCCTGCAATGCAGGAGAACTGGGTTTGATTCCTGGGTTGGGAAGATCTGCTGGAGAAGGAAATGGCTACCCATGCCAGTATTTTTGCATGGAGAATTCCTGGGTAGAGGAGCTTGGTGGGTTCCAGTCCACAGGACTGCAAAGAGTCAGACATGACTGAGTGACTGAGCACCCTTTATAGGGTTACTGTGAGTCTCCAAGGAGTTACTATACCTAAAACATGTCCAGAACATAGAAAATATAACGGAAGTGCTTGTTAAGTTTGTAGAGCACTTTACTGTACTGTCTAGTAATCAGGCACAAATGACCATTAGTTCAAAAAATGGTTATAATCACCATTAATTTCACTGACTGAAATGGTTCTTAGTTGCTCAGTCTTGTCCACCTCTTTGCAACCCCATAAACTGTAGTCCACCAGGCTCCTCTGTCCATGAAATTCTCCAGGCAAGAATACTAGAGTAGGGAGCCATTTCCTTCTCCAAGGGATCTTCCCAACCTAGGGATTGAACCCAGTTCTGCCTGTATTGCAGGCAGATTCTTTATTATCTGAGCCACTAGTTTTTCTTTCTTCTTTTAAAATTTATTTACTTTTAATTGAAGGGTAATTGCCTTAAAGTATTGCATTGCTTTCTACCAAATATCAACACGAATCAGCCATAGTTTCACCCATGTCCCCTCCCACCTGAACACCCCATCCTCTTCCCTCCCCATCCTGCCCCACTAGGCTGTTACCTTCTCAAGCCTCAGACATTCATTTTCAGACCCTTACTGAGTAGCCCCTCAGTGCCAGGATCTGAACTACTCTCTGGAGACTTCTAACCCAATGTGTCAGTAGGAGACAGTGGCAGTCATTTGTTGAAAATTTACTAAGCATCAGATCATGCATTAAATGCTTGGCACAGGTGAGCTGGCATAACCCTGCCACATGATCACAGGATGTCTTTAGTCCCATTTTACACACAAGGGAGTTGGGACTGGCAGGGCACTGCACTTGCCCGCGTAAACAGTGATGTGGTCTGATCAACGTTGACTTGGGCACACTCAGCATGGTGAATTTTACCCAGATGGAGAGACAGAACCCTCAGGGTTTCCAGGAAACATGACTCCTGACCTGAGATTTGAGAATGCACTGGTGTTATCCCAGCCAGCAAGGATGAAAGCAATCTGGGCGGAGGAAAATTGTGGGCACAGAGTGAAGTGCTGGGCAGCTGCACACCTGGATGACCCCAATGTACCTGTGAAACCTGAGGGATGCTGCTGGAGAGGTACCAGGGGACAGGCCATTCTCTAGAAGTTACCGGAAGAGTCCAGAATTTATTCTCAGGGGCCAAATTCTATATACCTTTGTCATTTGAAATGGCCAAAATTCCAACCACAAACATATGAGACAATTTCCCATTATCTGCCTTTCAGATGACACAAGCCAAATCTTGAATTAAAGGCCTGCCTTTGGTTTAATGGAAAAATACCAAGTGCTCTGCCTCCATAGGACCAGATGTTCTTTGAATCTGAATGCCTCTCCAACTTCACTGCTCAAGGGACAGGTTCGGCTGGGGATGAAGGGAGGCCACGGGTGGCAAGATGGCCCTGACCCCAGCAGGAGAGTCATGCTGCAGATCAATCCCAGCCTCACAGCGTGTGGGGCCACACCCAGCAGCTGCAGCTGGTTATTTGGCACAGCATCTCCCCAGTGTGATCAGCAAAGGTGAGGATGAGCTGGGGTATGTGCCAGTTGGTGAGGTGGTTCCCACTGCCTCTTCCTCCAGCTCTGATCTCACCGTCCACCATGAGCCAACATAGGCCTGCCTCCCACAAGCACTGCCCCCAGCAGAAAAAGGGGCCCTAGGTGAGCTCTCAGCCCTGGCTGTCCAGTATTACCCAGAAGCTTCTGATTCAGAGAGACTAGGTGGGCTGTGCCCCTCAGATGCACAGAGCCCCACTGCCGTCAGAAGTGCAGTCTGGCCCCTCCTCCATCTGTCCTGCCTCAGTCTGACAGGACGCACAGGAGGGAGCCAGCACCTCTCATCCCCTGTGAGCCAAATGCAGTTCCCACACGTCTCAGGAGGACACAGAAGAAGCACAGCAAGGAGAGAAACCACATTTACATACTGGTCTAGACACACTCCCTCTAGTCTAATCCCACATCCTTGGAAGAGATATTTGAGGACAGGTATTTACCCATCAATTCCTCAACTGTGGCCTAAGTAAAGAACAGTAATTGGCCTATATTAGCTGTCTTTTTCTTGTCCAGTGACTGTAACAAGGGAGACACGATCACACACTGGAGGTAGCTACAGGAGGCCAACATCATTACAGTGAGGATTTGAGGGACAAAAGAGAAAAAAGAAAAAAAGAGGTGTCTGCTATGGTGAGTGGGAAGCATCAGAATATAAACAATAATATTGTACTAATGGCCAGTGGCAAGCACAGGGGACCACGCAGATCCTTGGAAGAGATATTTGAGGACAGGTATTTACCCATCAATTCCTCAACTGTGGCCTAAGTAAAGAACAGTAATTGGCCTATATTAGCTGTCTTTTTCTTGTCCAGTGACTGTAACAAGGGAGACACGATCACACACTGGAGGTAGCTACAGGAGGCCAACATCATTACAGTGAGGATTTGAGGGACAAAAGAGAAAAAAGAAAAAAAGAGGTGTCTGCTATGGTGAGTGGGAAGCATCAGAATATAAACAATAATATTGTACTAATGGCCAGTGGCAAGCACAGGGGACCACGCAGAGGGGCCCTAACGTCTACACAGTGGGACGTAGAGAGGCAAACCCTTTTGAACAAAGCAGCTGCACACAAGCTTGGGCTATATACATTTGTTTGTTTATTCATTCATTGGTTCATTTGTTTGTTTTCTAAATCCAGAACCAAGAAAGACAGTCTTAGCAAGGCAGTGACTGGAAACTCAGACCTGAACGTGGTCCAAGGGAACCAGAAAGGTTCACAGTTCAAGTTCACACAGCTGGTAACTTGCAGATTGAGTGCTGAGGCCAACTCTATGCAATTTCAAAGCCCATGCTCTTTCCTTTGCTCATCACTACAGCTGCCTCTTGAGAAATCTGTATGTAGTTCAGGAAGCAACAGTTAGAACTGGACATGCAACAACAGACTGGTTCCAAATAGGAAAAGGAATACATCAAGGCTGTATATTGTCACCCTGTTTATTTAACTTATATGCAGAGTACATCATGAGAAATGCTAGACTGGAAGAAACACAAGCTGGAATCAAGATTGCCGGGAGAAATATCAATAACCTCAGATATTTAGATGACACCACTTATGGCAGAAAGTGAAGAGGAGCTAGTAAAGTAATGCTCAAAATTCTCCAAGCCAGGCTTCAGCAATATGTGAACCATGAACTTCCAGATATTCAAGCTGGTTTTAGAAAAGGCAGAGGAACCAGAGATCAAATTGCCAACATGAGCTGGATCATGGAAAAAGCAAGAGAGTTCCAGAAAAACATCTATTTCTGCTTTATTGACTATGCCAAAACCTTTGACTGATCACAATAAACAGCAGGAAATTCTGAAAGAGATGGGAATATCAGACCACCTGACTTGCCTCTTGAGAAATCTGTATGCAGGTCAGGAAGCAACAGTAAGAACTGGACATGGAACAACTGATTGGTTCCAAATAGGAAAAGGAGTACGTCAAGGCTGTATATTGTCACCCTGCTTATTTAACTTCTATGCAGAGTAGTTCATGAGAAATGCTGGATTGGAAGAAACACAAGCTGGAATCAAGATTGCCGGGAGAAATATCAAAAACCTCAGATATGCAGATGACACCACCCTTATGGCAGAAAGTGAAGAGAAGCTAAAAAGCCTCTTGATAAAAGTGAAAGTGGAGAGTGAAAAAGTTGGCCTAAAGCTCAACATTCAGAAAATGAAGATCATGGCATCCAGTCTCATCACTTCGTGGGAAATAGATGGGGAAACAGTGGAAACAGTGTCAGACCTTATTTTTTGGGGTTCCAAAATCATGCAGATGGTGACTGCAGCCATGAAATTAGAAGATGCTTACTCCTTGGAAGAAAAGTTATGACCAATCTAGATAGCATATTCAAAAGCAGAGACATTACTTTGCCGTCTAAGGTCCGTCTAGTCAAGGCTATGGTTTTTCCTGTGGTCATGTATGGATGTGAGAGTTGGATTGTGAAGAAGGCTGAGCGCCGAAGAATTGATGCTTTTGAACTGTGGTGTTGGAGAAGACTCTTGAGAGTCCCTTGAACTGCAAGGAGATCCAACCAATCCATTCTGAAAGAGATTAGCCCTGGGATCTCTTTGGTAGGAATGATGCTAAAGTTGAAACTCCAGTACTTTGGCCACCTCATGAGAAGAGTTGACTCATTGGAAAAGACTTTGATGCTGGGAGGGGTTGGGGGCAGAAAGAGAAGGGGACGACAGAGGATGAGATGGCTGGATGGCATCGCTGACTTGATGGACGTGAGTCTGAGTGAACTCCAGGAGTTGGTGATGGACAGGGAGGCCTGGTGTGCTGTGATTCATGAGGTCACAAAGAGTCAGACACAACTGAGAGAGTTAACTGAACTGAACTAACTGACGTGTTAAGTATATATTTTATAACTTCAACTAAAAGAAGTAGAAGTTTTCTAAACTTCCTCCTCTCCATTCTTTATTGCCCTCTTTCTTTGATATCTTGCCCCATTCTTTTCCATTCTGGCATGTTTCTCTCACATTTTTCAGTGTCCATTTCCTTATGCATTAAAAAAATTCTTTATTAACATTTAATATTATTTAGTAAACCAACAGTGTTTCTTGTAGCACATGATACTAGAGTCTGTGGCTTAGATATATGTAGTCTGTTTTATGTAGAAATGACTAAAATTTGCATAATTCAAGGAAATAAGGCAAAAATGGCCAATTAGGATGCACAAATTAGTTTTTCTAGAACTCAGAAGTGACAGGAATTATTTAAAACAACCATAACAGCTAACTCAATTGCTAGTGGCCCGATGATGGAATGACCAGCTATAAATATGTGGTAGGCCTGCCAGAGCCTGCAAAACTTATGCTCTCTCTTTTTTCATTTCTTCAATTATTTGTACAAGAAGACCTCTATAAACCTTTCTTTTAAAATATTTATTGTTAATTCAGTTTCCTCTGAGCCTCCAATTCATTCATGAGGGCAGCAACTTCATATGCCCTTGATAGAGAATTGAAAACAGGGACACTGAAAGCAGGGACTTTTGCTTTTTTAGTTTTTAGTTGCTCAGTCATGTCTGACTCTTTGTGACTCCATGGACTGTAGCCTGCCAGGCTTCTCTGTCCATGGAAATTCTCCAGGAAAGAATGCTGGAGTGGGTTGGCATGCTCTCCTCCAGAGGATCTTCCCAACCCAGCGATGGAACCTGGGTGTTCTGCATTACAGGCAGGTTCTCTGCAGTCTGAACCACCAGGGAAGCCCAAAGTGGGGGATAAGTCATGGAAAAGTGAAAGTGTTAGTTGCTCAGTCATGTCCAACTCTTTGTGACCCCGTGGACTGTAGCCTACCAGGCTTCTCTGCCCATGGAATTCTCCAGGCAAGAATACTGGAGTGGGTTGCCATTTCCTTCTCCAGTGGGTCTTTTCAACTCAGAGATTGAACCCGGGTCTCCTGCATTACAGGCAGATTATTTACTGTCTGAGCCACCTGGGTGCAATTTGTCAAGGAATGAGAATGTGTACCCACTTTTTAATCTATCTCCCCTAAAGATATTGCTTAAGGATCTAGGATTAACATTCATTATTTTACACTGGGCTTTATAATCTAATCTTCAGAAAATTGTTACTTATCAGAGATAGTGAAATATTTGTCATGACTTGCCAAAGCTCAGAACTCTTTGGGAAGAGCTTTCCACTTGCAGATACATTTCTTGTGGAAGAAAGCCCTCCTCCAAGGAAAGTTTTTCAAAAATGGATTAATTTTTTTTAGATGGGGCACAAATAAGTTCTGATTTCAATGTTCTACGTCTCCCCAGAGCTAGAAAGTTAAAGACAGTTCTACAATATTATACTTCAAAAGCAGCACAGAGCTTAGCTGCTGCATACAACATCATGAATAACACTGTTTTCCAGAAAGAATGAACTGATAGGCACCATTCTATGTTGTAGCTAAGAAAGCCAGCTTGATAGGGAACTGTGAATGCTCTCTTGCCCATTCCACCAAAGTTGTTGACGTTTTGTACAGAGTAGAAGAAATGTGCAGTATGAGATCAATAAAGAAGTAATTAAAAGTAAAAGACTTAATGATTGTAAATGAAGCTGAGAACATCAACTCGCATCTCGGTAACCTGGAGTTATGACTCTCCGGCCGTGGTCTGTTAACATCTGCTGCTTGGGTAGGAATGTTTTTCTTTCAAAATAGCAATGCTACCTGAATCAACAGCTTCCCAAGGAACTATTTCATGGTATACAACCTTAGGTCTCAGACTTGAAAAAATCTCATTGATCTTTAGTGAAATCTCAGTTATATAAGTAGGAAGTTATTTTTAAAGTCATACCAGATGCCACAGTTCCTCCTCATTGCTCCCACATGGATATGCACTGTTTATTCATGATAGCTCTTTAGGTAGAAAAATATGTTGCCAGTCCAAGCAAGTATGAAAAAAAGCTCATAAAGCTATTCATTGGTTTGTTTGCTGATATAATGACTTGGTTTTATAAGGTTCTGACAGGCATACAAAAATATATAATTTTCAAAAATTACTTATGAAGCATTTACCATGCCAGCAGGCACATGCTAGAGCTTTTGCCTACACCATTGCATTTTATCTGCAATAGCCCTTTGGTAGGCAGTACTGTTATCTCCATTTTGGGGAATGAAAAAAATGGGATTTAAAGAGACTTTAATTTGCACAATGTGATACAGTTAGTATGCAGTAAAACTAGAATTCAAGTCAGGTCCAAGGCCTTAAGCTCTTAACTGTTAGATTAAATAGCTGAAAAGTCAAGGTAAAGGAAAAACATAATTAAGAAATTGCAACCTGATTATACCCTAGAATTTCATTCCATATCATCCTGATTGGAAGTCAGGAATGAGCCAGAAATACTAAAGATTCCCAGCAGACAAAGCAAAAATGAATACTGATTATGAGTCACAGTATCCTTAAGATAGAAACAAATTTAGGACAGCCCAACTTTTCTGATATTTTCAATTTTACCCATGAATCTTCACAAAGAGAATAATAGTGTATCATGTCACGGATAATGTCCTGACCACAACTTTACAATAAATACAGTGATGAGCTTTATACATCTTACACTTGCAATTCACACACCTCACCACTGTTAGGATAAAATAAAAGAATGTGTGAGTTTGAGAAGTTCTGTGTGAGGCCAAACCATTGCAATCCAATTCACAGCTCTCTGAGGAACTGATGTGAGCCAGTGTATGTGTATATGTGTGTGTGTTCAGCCTGCACTTCTTTCAAGGGATCCTCTATATGTATTTGATTGGGAGTTATACAGGGAGTCCTTGGTGCAACTTCTGTGAAAATTAAAGCACTAAGGAGGGTGGACCCGGGTGGAGGGTCACCCTGTCTACATGGAATAATTTGGTTTTGATCACTGTTATTCCTTGGTGGCTCAGCGGTAAAGAATCTGCCTGCAGTGCAGGAGTCTCAGGAAGATTGCCTGGAGAAGGAAATGGCAACCCACTCCAGTATTCTTGCCTGGGAAATCCCATGGACAGAGGAGACTGGCGGGTTACAGTTCATGGGGTCGCAAAAGAGTCAGAAACGACTTAGCAACTAAACAACAACAATTTTATAAATATTGTTTTTAAATATCAATAGGCAATGTAAATTCATTCACAGGAGACCAAACTTAAGACAGCAGTCACTGTCTGCTACTTTAGTAAAACACCCCGGGAGTCCACTTCTTGAATGTTTGTCAGAATATCTTCTGATCCCTTGAGAGGGTAACAGGCAGGAAGGCCAGGGGTCTCCAAACGGAGGAAATAGCCTGCAAGTGTCAGACATTTTATCTCTCTTAAGCGGCAGGAGGAAACAAACTAGGGATATTTCCTCCTTCTCTATACAAATTTAAAAAGAGGTTTCTCTTAAAATTCTGTGTTGCTATAGTGACACCTAGTTTCACTTGAAGTTAACCATTGCCTTTTTCTTATGGAACTGTTTATCTTAAGCTATGCTAATGTACTGTGCATTTATCCCAAACTCTGTGTTCAAGTCGGTTCCTCCTTTTGGGCCCAGAACCTACTTGATAAACCAGTATGTCATACTCCGATAATGTTCCTCTAATCTATGTAGATGAAACTATTTATATGGTGATCTGCCCTTCCTCAATATTCAAGTTAATCATTTTATGGCCCAAGATAAACCATTTAGAGCTAAGGTTATCCCAAAATACATCTTATGGGTGAGGGGCCTAGTGCCAATCTAAGTTTTGAGACATTCCTTTCTTTCATTAACAGACTGCTGGTGACTATATAACATCCAGCTAAAGACTAGCAGGGGGGTACTCTTTCTACCCCCTTCTGATGCCTATGTCAGAAGCTTTCTCTATCTCCTTTATACTTTAATAAAACTTTATTACACAAAAGCTCTGAGCGATCAAGCCTCGTCTTTGGCCTCGGATTGAATTCTTCTCCTCCCGGGGCCAAGAATCCCTGTGTCATGATTCAACAACAACCTTTCACCCTCATCCATCATTTTCCATTGAGAATATAGGAAAGTTCTCAAAGAATGAAGGTATTTCAAGAAGGGAGGTGCTATTGCATGTGTAGCTTCAAGCCTCGAATACCTCAGAGTAAATCACTCCTTTTTTGCCTTCACCCCTACCTAAGTGGGGCTTCCCCAGTAGCTCGGTGGTAAAGAATCCACCTGCAATGCAGGAGACCTGGGTTTAATCCCTGGGTCGAGAAGAACCCACGAAGAAGAAAATGGCAACCCACTCCAGTACTCTTGCCTGGGAAATCCCATGGACAGAGGAGCCTGGCTGGCTATAGTTCACGGGGTCGCACAGAGTCAGACACAACTAAAGTGACTAAGCAAGCAAGCAAAATTCTCTGAATTTTGAATTAATATAATTTTTCGAATACTATGAAATTCTATGAATTTTTCTTTTAAGAACAATATATGAAATACAAATTCATATGCCAATGATATTTTGTGTTCTCTCAACTGTTTTGAAAATAAAGTCGTGATTCTTACTGTTTAATTTTAAATAGAAAAGTATTTTAGGACTTCCTTCGTAGTCCAGTGGCTGAGAATCTGCCTCCCAATGCAGTGTACATGGGCTCAATTCCTGGTCCAGGAAGATCTCACATACGGTGGGGCAACTAAGCCTGTACACCACAGCTGCTCAGCTTGAGCTCTACAGCCCACGCGTGACAACTAGAGAAAGCCCATGTAGAGCAACAAAGACCCAGTGCAATCAAAAATAACAAATAAGAAGAGAATAGCATTATAGCAGTCTAATAAACAATGGCCAGTGTGAGCAGTTGAATTATAGATGGAAGCAAATGAGGCAGTTCCCTTTAAAGTATAGCTTTGATCATGCAATAAAGAATTGTTTGAGAGATTTTCCTCTCTTATTTATAATGGAAATAAAGTGCCTTATAAATAAAGTTTTTATTAAGAATTGAAAGAAAGCAATGAGAACAAAAGGAACTTGGAATGAAGTAGAATTGGTGAGGAAGACATATTAGTAGAAAGTACATCAAAATATATGAAAATGTCAAATAAAATATGACTTGGAATGTCAGCTAGGTAACATTCAGATATAGCTTAAAATTGGAAACAAAATATTCTGATGTTTCTATTTAAGTCAGGAATGAAATGAAAAATTAGTAGGCCTATTAGCATGAAGTGAAGAATTCACAATTTGGTTCATCAACAAGAATTCCTGGATTTCAATGTAAAAGAAAACTATTAAATTCATTTTAGAATCTGTGATAATTTTTGCTAATGAAATGGTTTTCATAATACAGACTGAATTTAATGGTGGCTAAGATCCAAGGCTTCTGCAAAAAATGAATGGCATGTATATTTAATGAGAAAAAATGGGATAATAATTAGTGAAAATGGGCTGATGTCTTCATGACACCAATTACAGAAACCAGAAAAAAATTCACTAAAGAAAAATGTGGAACTTATAAACATCTTTACTGCTATGACATACAGTTATATATTGATGTTTAAGATAGGATACAGATTTTAGGTGAATTCATCCATTTTTAGTTTTTTTAGTTTTAGTTTTAACTAGAATTAACATAACTTGGTTAAATACTTTCCTTTTCTTTTGGCCTCACTCACATTTACCCTTGTGATCACAACCGAATGGTATGTTGCTCCCAGTTGCACCACTGAGAAGACTTGCCTGTCCTATTTTCTCTTATACCCCCAGCACCTAGAACAGTACACACAACTGCTGCTTAAGAAGCATCTGATTAAAAACTAAATCCTTTTGAATGAGTGAATGAATGTCATTTAGACACAGAAGTAAATGCCTCAAAAGCTTAGAAACAAATTGACTTTCTGAAAATGACATTAATAAGATATACAGTGGTAAAGAATGTGCCTGCCAATGCAGGAGATGTAGGTTTGATCCCTGGGTCAGGAAGATGAAGAAAATGGCAACCCACTCCAGTATTCTTGTCTGGGAAATCCCACAGGAGCCTGGCGGGTTATGGTCCATGGGGTCAAAAAAAGAACAGACATGACTTAGCAACTGAAAAAAATATATATATATATATATATATGTATAATCAAGATATGGGTTATGTACTAGGGAGTTATGACATAACATGATGGCAGCCAAGAAAATAAAAGACTAATTTTTTTTTATGTTGCTACAAAAAATTAAGTAACAGAATGGGATCCGGTAAATAGGGGTATCAATGATTAAGAATTTTTTTTTTTCCTCTGGCTACCTTAATAGTAAGAAAATAAGCTCTATAAGGGCAGAGACTTGTTTTGGTTGGGATAGATGGATGGATGAAGGGATATATGAAGGGATATATGGGTGGGTGGGTTCATGGATGGGTGGATGAAGGAATGGAGGGATGGACAGATGATTCATTTATCCATGTAGTAAAGGATTGTATGGGTTTCCCTAGTGGCTCAGATGGTAAAGAATCTTCCTGCAATGCAGGAGACCTGGGTTCAGTCCCTGAGTTGGGAAGATCCCCTGGAGAATGGAATGGCTATGCACTCCAGTATTCTTGCCTGGAGAATTCCATGGACAGAGGAACCTGGCAGGCCACAGTCCATGACATCGCAGAGTCAGCCTGAGAGACTAACACTTTCACTTTTCAAAGACTTGTCCACACTAATCCAAAGGGTAAGAGACTCACTGTGAATCTGTTCCCCACATCTGCATCTCCACCAGCTGCAGGGGCCTCAGAGGAGAGGCGCACATCCTGGAAGGCTGGTGAGGATGGCTGTGTCTCGCTGCCAGGGAAAGGTGGGCATGAGAACATGAGGTGAACCGTGACCCCCACCTTCCATCTCTGCAAGCAGACATGTTCACGGGCATCACCCAGCTCCTCTGCCTGGTCGCCTGCCAACCACAAGGTATTTCTCTTGTCTACCTGGCTGCACTCCAGGTAACAGGAAAAGAACCCAATCTACTTTCTCGTGGAGAATGATCAGGCAGATGCGCACACTTCAGTTTGTGGCCACACTAGGTAGGCTGGGAAGTATAGTCTTTATACTCTGTGGCCACATCCCTGGTGAATCTCTTCCTCTGCAAAGGGAAGATAGACACAGAAAGACAGCATCGGTCCTTTACTGGTGCGGTGGGGCCATTTGTAGGCTATTTTGCAGGGGAAGGTAATCTGGCACCAGTAAAATTAAAATGTTGATGTCTGTAAATGAGTTGTTGCAGTTTGCCAATTATATCTCTCCTTAATTGTCTTTCTCTTCAACAGGATTCTGAATGAAGATCAAGGTAGAGAGCTATGGTTGGCACAGCTGTGTAAATGAGTAAGGCTTTGATGGCCCATGGACTCCATCAGACAAGCATGTGACAGCAGGGATAAGGAGGGGGAGAAAGGCACAGACCACATTTTAATGCTGGGGGTGGGGTAGAGTGCAGCAGCCTGGGCTAGACAGCCAGGTGGAAGCCCAGGAGCAAGTTGGGACTGTCAGCATTTGAAGCTCAGAGGTATGATGTAAAGACTCATGTCAAGGACCTTGCAGATCCCTTTACACAAAAATCACCCACAAAGGATGAGAACAAGCTTCCCAAGGACTCTGAAACTGGGTAGGGCTTCGCACATTCAGTAAGAATCACCATCAACAGATCTATCCCCTGCAAACCTCTTCCGAGTTTGGGGACCATAACATTGTGAGTTAACTCGGAAACTAGCTGACACTGGGCTCACTGATACAGTGAAGATTCCCAAACTAGCATGAATGTATGTCACCAGATCACAGGGGAACCCTGGGTTAGGGTCCAAACCACCGCAAGCCCTGCCCATAATAGTGGCCTGCTTATACCACCTCAGCATTTCTATCACTGGCATGACTCATGGCAACAGAATTAGCCTAACACTAATCATGTGACCTCATGGCTTAAACGTGTGTGTTTATACCAGGATGACTGCCTGCCAACTAGAAGATGCAACAGAATGGGCACACTTGTCCATACAGCCATCCATGTGGGACACAGGCGCAACTCTGGTCACCAAGAATCACTGAAACTCTCAGGGCAAATAAACACAGAAAATCCCCAAATACCTTTCCACAGAACCAAAAAATTAGACTATTCCAATATTTCTGATTTAACATGACTGATTTGAGATTCACATCTCAGGAGAGGAAAAAGTGACAAATCTCTTGCCAACAGCTACAACGAAAAGAAAATAACAAAACTTTACAAAAATATCCAAATCATAAATACACTGTAAATATAATCAAAGGTATATAGTGCCTTGCCTATCAATTTGCTTAAGTGATCTTTTCATTTTCAGTGAAAATTATAGAATAGCATTCTCAACAAAAGTATAATTTGGATGGAAAAAAGCCCAGAGCTAGTGTAAAATTCATCTCCATCAGTTGGTGTTTAGCTATTTCTAAAATGAAATAGAACAGAAACAATTTCAAAGCTCCCAGTGAGTTACTGGATTCAAAGAAGTAGCAAATAAAAAGGAAACATGTGCAAAACCCCAGCATCCAGCCACTTCAGAGGATGTTCTGATTCCAGTAGATTGTGTCCACTTTAGGAACCCAAATGTCTTTCTATCTACATATTAAAATATTTTACGTTGCCTGGAGTGAAGACTATCAGTTCAAGTCTATGACCTAAGGGCAAAGATCACAAAGATAGTATGGCTATGAAGGTCAAGGCTTTTAATAAATTTTGCATTTCCTTTTTCTGGTTCTGTTATTAAACCCCTATTTCTGATACTTCCAAGAGCAACTTCAGTGTCCAAAAGGAAAACCCACGAAACCCCAACTTCATGCAAGGGGATCCCTCAACATAAACATGCTTTCCCTGTGCCTCTCTGGCCCAGAGATGGGATGGATCTTGTCTGGTCAACTCTAGGTGACCAAACCTTAATATATTAAGATGTCAGCATCCAAGTTTCCAGTGGAAATCTTCAAAAGAGCCACACCTAATAACAAGGCCCTCTTAAACTCCCTATGTTGTCCTCACCAAATACAGAGTATACCCTTCACTACCCATTTCTTGTTTAACTTTATTTATTTATTTATTTATTTTAATTGAAGGCTAATTACTTTACAATATTGTAATGGTTTTTGCCATTCATTGATATCAATGTATCTTATCCAAGGAGTGGTGGCTGAAAGGGTATAGGAGGGCCTAGAGGAGCTATTCCACATTGAAGGTCATGAGGGGTGGCAGTTAGGAGTTACCCCACATCCAAGGTAAGGAGCAGTGGCTGCACTTTGCTGGAGCAGCCGTGAAGAGATACCCCAAGCCCAAGGTAAGAGAAACCCAAGTAAGATGGTAGGTATTGCAAGAGGGCATCAGAGGGCAGACACATTGAAACCATACTCACAGAAAACTGGTCAATCTAATCACACTAGGACTACAGCCTTGTCTAACTCAATGAAACCAAGCCATGCCCTGTGGGGGTGACAGAATGTGGTCTACTGGAGAAGGGAATGGCAAACCACTTCAATATTCTTGCCTTGAGAACCCCCTGAACAGTATGAAAAGGCAAAATGATAGGATACTGAAAGAGGAACTCCCCAGGTCAGTAGATGCCCAATATGCTCCTGGAGATCAGTGGAGAAATAACTCCAGAAAGAATGAAGGGATGGAGCCAAAGCAAAAATAATACCTAGCTGTGGATGAGACTAGTGATAGAAGCAAGGTCCGATGCTGTAAAGAGCAATATTACATAGGAACCTGGAATGTCAGGTCCATGAATCAAGGTAAATTGGAAGCGGTCAAACAAGAGATGGCAAAAGCGAATGTCAACATTCTAGGAATCAGGGAACTAACTGAAATGGGTGAATTTAACTCAGATGACCATTATATCTACTACTGTGGGCAGAAATCCCTTACAAGAAATGGAGTAGCCATCATGGTCAACAAAAGAGTCCAAAATGCAGTACTTGGATGCAATCTCAAAAATGATAGAATGTTCTCTGTTTGTATCCAAGGCAAACCATTCAATATTACAGCAATCCAAGTCTATGGCCCAACCAGTAACACTGAAGAAGCTGAAGTTGAATGGTTCTATGAAGACCTACAAGATCTTTCAGAACTAACACCCCCAAAAAGATGTCCTTTTCATTCTAGGGGATTGGAATGCAAAAGTAGGAAGTCAAGAAATACCTGGGGTAACAGGCAAATTTGGCCTTGGAATATGGAATGAAGCAAGGCAAAGGTTAATAGAGTTTTGCCAAGAGAATGCACTGGTCATAGGAAACACCCTCTTCCAACAACACAAGAGAAAACTCTACACATAGACATCACCAGATGGTCAACACCTAAATCAGATTGATTATATTCTATGCAGCCAAAGATGGAGAAGCTCTATACAGTCAGCAAAAATGAGACCAGGAGCTGACTGTGGTTCAGATCATGAACTCCTTATTGCCAAATTCAGACTTAAATTGAAGAAAGTAGGGAAAACCACTAGACCATTCAGGTCTGACCTAAATCAATCCCTTATGATTATACAGTGGAAGTGAGAAATAGATTTAAGGGCCTAGATCTAATAGAGAGAGTGCCTGATGAACTATGGAATGAGGTTCATGACCTTGTACGGGAGACAGAGATCAAGACCATCCCCATGGAAAAGAATTGCAAAAAAGCAAAATGACTGTCTGGGGAGGCCTTAAAAATAGCTGTGAAAAGAAGAGAAGGGAAAAGCAAAGGAGAAAAAGAAAGATAAAAGCATCTGAATGCAGAGTTCCAAAGAATAGCAAGGAGAGATAAGAAAGGCTTCCTCTGCAATCAATGCAAAAAATAGAGGAAAACACCAGAATGGGAAAGACTAGAGATCTCAAGAAAATTAGAGATACCAAGGGAACATTTCATGCAAAGATGGGCTTGATAAAGGACAGAAATGGTATAGACCTAACAGAAGCAGAAGATATTAAGAAGAGGTGGCAAGAATACATGGAAGAACTGTACAAAAGAGATCTTCACGACCCAGATAATCACGATGGTGTGATCACTCACCTAGAGCCAGACATCCTGGAATGTGAAGTCAAGTGGGCCTAG